>CM072518.1:72715751-72850751 GCA_036898135.1 Oncomelania hupensis | reverse complement strand
AACTTCACTGATGTGACGGTTTGTATCTGTGTGTGAGATGGTAGTGGTGGTGGTAGAGGTGGTGGAAATGTTTCTACGAAGTTTGGTCAAGATACATTCAGGGGTTCTTGATTAAAGGAGGCCAACGGAGCGAGAGACGGACGGACGGACGGACCGATATTTAGCACTTTTTGATACCCGACTATTTCAAAGTATTTTCAGATAAGTCTGGAAAAACACACAAATAAAAGTTTATCCTATGGTTTTCATGGCAAAGAAACGCGTGTGTACAAGATGCTAACATAGTTCGAAATTGTAACCCTAACCCCAATAGAAACCTCATTCGTAATGGACAATGGTCTAAACGAGTCTCTCTGTCTCTCTGTCTCTCTCTCTCTCTCTCACACACACACACACACACACACATACAAATAGAGACATTTTTATTTGGTTTGCTTTTTAAAAAATTCTGTATTTGCTGATATGCAAATTTATCTACATGGACAGCAAAGTCCAAGGCCAATCCCTCAACATAGTACATAGCTTCAAGTATGTAGGAGCCTTTGTATCAGACAATGGGTCCCGACGGGAAGTTCTATCCAGGATTGCACAAACAACTGCTGGCTTGACAAGGTTGAAGCCCATTTGGAAAGACAGGAACATCAGACTACGTTCCAAGGTAAGGCTGCTGCACTTCCTTGTCATCTCCATCTTCCTATACGCTTGCGAAACATGGACCCACACAGCAGATCTATCCTATCCTATCCTGTCCCATAACCCGAAGGTCGTAGGGGCACCACAGATGATCGCTTAACCAGCATACTCCATCTTTCTCTGTCCTCAGCAGCCCTCATGGCTTCGCTCAGTGTCAAACCAGTCCATTCTCGAATGTTGTCCTCCCACCTCTTTTTCGGTCTCCCCCTTCTTCTACCTCCTTGCACTGTGCCTTGCAGAATGGTCTTTGCAAGGCCTGATGATCTGGTGACGTGGCCATACCATCGGAGTTTCCGTTTCTTCACCACTGTGAGCAGGTCACAGCAGATCTACAACAAAGAATACAAAGCATGGAGATGAGGTGCTACAGAAGACTTTTGGGCATTTCCTATACCCAGCAAATCACCAACAACGAAGTCCGACAAACCATCACACAATCCATTGGACAACAAGATGACTTGCTCACAGTGGTGAAGAAACGGAAACTCCGATGGTATGGCCACCTCAGCAGTGCATCAGGCCTTGCAAAAACCATTCCGCAAGGCACGGTGCAAGGATGCAGAAGAAGAAGGTGACATAGAAAGAGGTGAGAGGACAACATTCGTGAATGGACTGGTTTGACACTGAACGAAGCCTTGAGGGTTGCTGAGAAGAGAGAAAGATGGAGTTCGATGGTTAAACGATCGTCTGTGATGCCCTAACAACCTTTGCTACTGGATAGGATAAGATATGATATGTATAAATTCTCCATTGTGGGTAATACAGATTTGTTGATTGGCTTGACCTAAACCAGTTAATAAAACTGCACTATGTATGGCTTGATGTACACCAGTTAATAAAACTGCACTATGTATGGCTTGACGTACACCAGCTCATAATACTGCAATATGTATGGCTTGACGTACACCAGTTCATAAAACCGCACTCTGTATGGCTTGACGTACACCAGCTCATAAAACTGCAATATGTATGGCTTGACGTACACCAGTTCATAAAACTGCACTCTGTATGGCTTGACGTAGGCCATTTCATAAAACTGCACTCTTTCTGTGTTGACGTACACCAGTTAATAAAACTGCTGCCTGTATGGCTTGACGTACACCAATTCATAAACATGCAGCCTGTATGGCTTGACGTACACCAGTTCATAAACCTGCACTCTGTATGGCTTGACGTACACCAGTACATAAAACTATACTCTGTATGACGGAGTTTTAACATCAACCCCTTTGGACCAAACATCCAGGACTCCTCCTTACAGATTACGATTACAAAGGTGATTCCCGCGCAATGATGAATTGAGGAAAGTAACTTTACACTGTATTCTCTTTGCAACTGGGAGCCTGTGCTATTGAATTCCTCTGCAATCCTTATTGGCCAAAAAACGCGGAGTCTCTAATCGTTATACAGAGCACAGAACTGTGCAAGTTTAAAGAGGGTGCTATTTTATCATATAAACTTAGGAAGCACAGAAAATAACTTGTACTCGACGCCTTTATGTTGTATGGTTATGGTCCAGCCTTAAGTTGTTAGATTTACTTTAATGTATGTTTGTCCATGCGTGAGAAAGAGCGTGTGGTCTAACCATGTATGTGAAAAGACGTTAAAAAATATTTTTCAATACTCGATGCCTGCAAGGTAGTCGTAGCGCCGTCCGCCGATACACTAACTCGCATAACCCGATCCTTGGTTCGTTCTAAGCTAACATTACAAGCTGTACGTTATCACCAAGTCAAACATTGTATATTACCGGCAGGAATGTGCACAGCACAGTAATTCTTACAGTCTCTTTCCTAAGCGGACACACCTCACCCATCAATTGGGGTTTTTTTTTGAAGCAGCAACAGCGTATCAGTTTACGCTTAAAAAACGTTTGACATTGTCATCACGGGAGCGCTAAAGACCACAGGCAGTCGTGTCTGGAAGTTTTAAAAAAATGTTACGAAAGGTTTCGTTTTTACCAGAACAGATCCGAGAACGAAATGAAATTTAGGTGACATTTTAGTAGTATGAATACTTGTAATATGATATTGGATTTCGTTTTCCGTGTGTTTTTGTGTTGTTGTCGTGTATTTTGTTGTTGTTGTTTTTGTTGTTGTTTTTAACAAAATTCACAATAATGTTTGTTCGTTTCTTGGTTAGTACAGTTTAAGCGAAACCTCAAGTAGGTTGCCTTCCCATTTCTTTCAGAAGGTGACACGCATTTCTCTTTTCACGTTATTTTGATACTTGGCGCGTTACATTGTGGTCTTTAAAAAAAGAAAGGTGTACTCTTACTTTTTACATTTCCGTTTTGTGAACAACGTTTGTCTCCCTTTCAAAGGCCCCTACCGTTAACTCCACCGCGATGCGTTCTAGTAAATAATTTGTCAATGCCGCCAAGGAATAATTATATCTTCCTCTTCATCCACTATCTTCTCCTCCTAATCCTTCACATCTTCTTCATCTTCTCTTTATATATACTCCTTGTTGTTATAGTTGTAATAGTTGTTCTTGTTCTTCTTGTAGCCGAGCTGAGTAATTGACTCCCCGCCTCTCGGCCACCGCCATGAGAGCACGGCCCAACCCGAGTTGTTATTTTCATCTATCCCTCGTAAGAGAGGCAATAAAAATATTTGCCCTGCAAGGGGGTGAAGCGTGTTGTTAGTAAACAGGTTTGCCGTCTACTAATGCCACGACACTCTCTACAAGTCCCTGCCACTGACTTGCATAAAATGGCTGCCAACAATGTAGTCCTGCTCACCACCAAAAGCAGAAGACGAATGGTCAGGCGGGGAGAACATGTCGTGTCGCCTTGTCCTGCATAATCCTATGGCCACACCAAAACATTCTGCACAGCATGAGCCACCCAAAGCTAGACTAACAAAAATGGAAGGTAGAAAATCTCTCTCCCGAGCGTGAACCAGTCACCTCCCATTCCGCAACATTCTTGTTCTTATTTTGCTTCGTCCTACTCAGGCCTTGTTCTTGTTGCTGATTATGAAGTTGTTGTTGTTGTTGTTGTTGTTGTTTTTCTCCTCCTTCTTCTCCTCCTCATTCTGTTTTATTTCTCAGCCTACTCCTTTTCCTTCCCTCCTTCTCCATCTTCTTCTTCTTTTTCTACTTTTTCTACTTCATCTTCTCTTTTCTCTCAGAGGTTCACTGCTTGACCACTGTTGTAAGCAGTCTGTCAGCAGATAGTGTACTAACGAAAATAGAGAGAGAGAGAGAGAGAGAGAGAGACTGACAGACAGACATAGACAAACAGACAGACATACAGACAAAAATGTTATCGGCCTGCCTCACGAACAATTTTATTTGCTCATTTGGTCAAGGTCACTGGTGACATTTTGTAGCTAAACACGTTTTGCTCATTTTCTGGGGGAAAAAAGCATCGCCTAAAGCTTTTGCATTACTTCAACAATAACAACTGAAAAGTCATTTTGTTTTGTTCGGGCTACTCATTCCATGTAGTGACCTACCATTCCATGTAGTGACCTATCATTCCATGTATAGTGTCCTATCATTCCATGAAGTGGTATATCATTCCATGTAGTGGTCTATCATCCCATGTAGTGACCTATCATCCCATGTAGTGACCTATCATTCCATGTAGTGGTCTATCATTCCATGTAGTGACCTATCATTCCATGTAGTGACCTATCATACCATGTAGTGGTCTATCATTCCATGTAGTGACCTATCATTCCATGTAGTGACCTATCATTCCATGTAGGGGCCTATCATTCCATGTAGTGACCTATCATTCCATGTAGTGGTCTATCATTCCATGTAGTGGTCTATCATTCCATGTAGTGGTCTATCATCCCATGTAGTGACCTATCATCCCATGTAGTGACCTATCATTCCATGTAGTGGTCTATCATTCCATGTAGTGACCTATCATTCCATGTAGTGACCTATCATTCCATGTAGTGGTCTATCATTCCATGTAGTGACCTATCATTCCATGTAGTGGTCTATCATTCCATGTAGTGGTCTATCATTCCATGTAGTGACCTATCATTCCATGTAGTGACCTATCATTCCATGTAGTGGTCTATCATTCCATGTAGTGGTCTATCATTCCAAGTAGTGGTCTATCATTCCATGTAGTGGTCTATCATTCCATGTAGTGGTCTATCATTCCATGTAGTGACCTATCATTCCATGTAGTGGTCTATCATTCCATGTAGTGACCTATCATTCCATGTAGTGGTCTATCATTCCATGTAGTGTCCTATCATTCCATGTAGTGACCTATCATTCCATGTAGTGGCCTATCAATCCATGTAGTGGTCTATCATTCCATGTAGGGGTCTATCATTCCATGTAGGGGCCTATCATTCCATGTAGTGACCTATCATTCCATGTAGTGGTCTATCATCCCATGTAGTGACCTATCATTCCATGTAGTGACCTATCATTCCATGTAGAGGTCTATCATTCCATGTAATGGCCTATCATTCCATGTAGTAACCTATCATTCCATGTAGTGGTCTATCATTCCATGTAGTGACCTATTATTCCATGTAATAGCCTATCATTCCATGTAGTGGTCTATCATTCCATGTAGTGACATATCATTCCATGTAGTGGTCTATCATTCCATGTAGTGGTCTAGTGACCTATCATTCCATGTAGTGGTCTATCATTCCATGTAGTGACCTACCATTCCATGTAGTGACCTACCATTCCATGTAGTGGTCTATCATTCCATGTAGTGGTCTATCATTCCATGTAGTGACCTATCATTCCATGTAGTGTCCTATCATTCCATGTAGTGACCTATCATTCCATGTAGTGGTCTATCATTCCATGTAGTGGTCTATCATTCCATGTAGTGGTCTATCATTCCATGTAGTGACCTATCATTCCATGTAGTGGTCTATCATTCCATGTAGTGACCTATCATTCCATGTATTGACCTATCATTCCATGTAGTGACCTATCATTCCATGTAGTGACCTATCATTCCATGTAGGGGTCTATCATTCCATGTAGTGGTCTATCATTCCGTGTAGTGACCTATCATTCCATGTAGTGGTCTATCATTCCATGTAGTGACCTATCATTCCATGTAGTGACCTATCATTCCATGTAGTGATCTATCATTCCATGTAGTGACCTATCATTCCATGTAGGGGTCTATCATTCCATGTAGTGGTCTATCATTCCATGTAGTGACCTATCATTCCATGTAGTGGTCTATCATTCCATGTAGTGGTCTATCATTCCATGTAGTGACCTATCATTCCATGTAGGGACCTATCATTCCATGTAGTGACCTATCATTCCATGTAGTGGTCTATCATTCCATGTAGTGGTCTATCATTCCACGTTGTTCGTTTGGTTCGTTAGGCTAAGGCCGTCGTGTCACAACACCGCCAAGAAATGAACACTTTGGAAAATGCGGGGTTTTTTTCAGTTGTGTTTTGGCTCTGTGTGTGTGTCGAAATACATTTGAATAGGTTGCCATCTTGCTTTTTTATATTCTATGGGATATGGGGGCTTGCACGAACCCGTTATTGAACAAAGCGGGGTTTTTCTACTTTAAGTTAGCATACGAAGATTAATAATATCCTGAGCATACCTCATTTTTTGTCAGTATCTTCTACTATTATTAATACCAACTCAGTCTCTGTCAGTCTGTTCAGCAGGGATCTAATCCTACAAAACGAGTTTATTCTTCGAGAGATCTGCTCTTCAGATGGTGATCCTTAATCCTCAGCATGGAGGGGGGCTGTGTGACTGTCAGGTGAACTGAAACTTGATTAGTGAAACGGGATTACTGTTGACATCTGAGCAGAACGTTTTAAAATTTTAAGACAGGAAGAGTACTGTTCAAGAAAACGTTCACATTTCAGTTCAGCTAGCAGTAAAAGGAAAGAACTCGGTCTTGTCTATGTCTCTTGGCCTCCTGCCTGCTGTCTGTTTGCCTTGGTGTTCTCTCTCTCTCTCTCTCTCTCTCTCTCTCTCTCTCTCTCTCGGGGCTGAATCAGATACTGATAGAAAACACCAACATCGAATTGAGTGTCGAAATTGTACAGTAATAAAACTTCTTCCATTAAAAATTGGCAATACAATAATTGCTGAAGTACAGTGTCATAAACTACTTGGAGTAACTATAGACAATAATTTGTCCTGGGTAAAACATATTTCAAATATTAGTAAAACTATTTCTAAAAAGACTTACCAATTGTCAAGGATAAAGCATTTATTAAATTTACATTCTCGTAAACTATTTTACTCCGGTCATATTCAATCATTTATTGATTATTCTTCTACTATTTGGGATTCTGCCAGTGGCAATGCAATGAAACCTTTAATTAGAATTCACAAACGTGCAATTAAACAAATTTTGCTGAAACAAAAAATCTCTCCAGATGACTATAAACGGATCAATATTCTACCCCTTACCGACAGACTAAAATTTAATAAAGGCGTTTTCATGCACAAGGTCCTTTCTGGCAATGCACCTTCCTATCTTTCTTCTCTTTTTTCAAAAAAAACTGCCAGATCGTCCACAAAATTAAATGTTCCAATTCCAAGAATTGATCTCTACAAAACTAGTCTAGCTTATTCCGGTTCCATTTTGTGGAATAACTTTCCTGAAGATCTCCGCACTCCAGCATCTAAATTTACATCATTTAGAACACGTCTCCTAAAACACATTAAAAATTAAATACACATTAATTGTTAATGTTGTTGATTGAGATTAACAACATTAATTTGATTTCAATTGTTTGAAAAGGATTTTATCTAATGATGACTTTGTTTATTTGTTATTGTTCCATGATGTGAATGTTATAACCTTGAGTTGTATTTAATAGTTATTGTTAAAGCCCCAAGGGCAAGATGTAAAAAAGTGCATCCAGCGCTTATTCTTTTACCCTTGCAAAATAAAATTGTTATCTTATCTTATCTCTCTCTCTCTCTCTCTCTGTCTCTCTGTCTGTCTCTCTCTCTCTGTCTCTGTCTCTCTGTCTCTCTCTCTCTCTGTGCTGCAATGACTCTGCCTTCCCCCCATGCCTCACCTCTTTTTATCCCTATCATGTTCGTGTGTCTGTGTGTTTATGTGCTTGCGTATGTGAGTGTGTATGCAAGTGCTTTCGACGACTATCTATTCCAGGATCCAGAAGTAAGTCACTAAAGGTTTGTTGACATTAGACACCCCGTGAAATTCCGAAAGATAGTCCAACCGTTGCAAGAAGCAGCAAGCAACAAACTGTCGAATATTTGTTAGTTACAATATTACAATTTTGACCGAATACCATGGTATTACCCATATTGAACAAGACATCTGGGTCTTAACAAACACAAACAATACACAAGCGCGCGCACACACATACACACACACACACACACATACACACATGCCTGAAAACAAAACTATGTGTGTTGCTCTCAATGTTTAATTTAAGTAACTTGCGGAAAGAAAACAAAGTGTTACTAAAACCGGAGTAAATTTATAGCGTTGCTACTAATGATATTGTTTCTTTCAACAATTGGATTATGATTGTTATGCTTATAATTTTTATGCCTTAACCCCCTCTCTTCTCCCCTCGCCCACTTAAAAGTGCAGGTATTTTTTTTATATAAATAGTATCCCCACTTTCTGGAAATGTAGTGCTTAAATTCTCACTGTCGCTATCTTTGTCTTTCGTTCTTTATCATTCCAACTCTGTTCTATAAATCTACTATACTATCTTCTTCGCTAGACGAGCCACCTACCTCTTTTTCTTGAAAACTCTTCCAAAACTCCACATTTGTGTATGAGGTCTGTTAGGTCCTATCCTATTCTATCCTATCCTATCCCGTAACTCGGAGGTCGTAGGGGCACCACAGATGATCGTTTAACCAGCGCGCTCAATCTTTCTCTGTCCTCAGCAACCCTGATGGCTTCGCTCAGTGTCAAACCAGTCCATTCTGGAATATTGTCCTCCCACCTCTTTTTCTGTCTCCATCTTCTTCTGCCTCCTTGCACCGTGCCTTGCAGGAGGGCCTTTGCAAGGCATGCTGCTCTGGTGACGTGGCCATACCATCGGAGTTTCCGTTTCTTCACCACTGTGGGAATGTCATCGTGTTGTCCAATGGCTTGTGTTATGATCTGTCGGATTTCGTTGATGGTGATGTGCTGGGTATAGGAAATGCCCAAAAGTCTTCTGTAGCACCTCATCTCCATGCCTTGTATTCTTCGTTGTAGATCTGCTGTGAGGGTCGATGTTTCGCAAGCGTATAGGAAGACGGAGATGACAAGAGTTTCAAACTTTTTGAGTATTATTTTCAGGAGGACCTTGCTGGGATGGCTGTTGAATCTGATGGTGCGGTAATTTTCGCACTCCTGAATGTTACCTTTTTTTAGATGAGTGATGACAAGCGACTGAATCCATGGTGTAGGCCACTCTCCACTCTGCCAGATCTTGTTACAAATAATGATGAGGGCGTCAATCATCGATTCTCCTCCTGCTTGAAGCAGTTTTGCGAGTATGTTGTCCACTCCCATTGACTTCCCTTTCTTCAGCGATTGCACTGCTGCCTCAACTTATTCTTGGAGATTTGGTAGGATTTCCGAGGTCTCCGTTTGGTGTGTAGTTGTAAAGGTCAGAGCTGTACTCTGTCCATGTATCCAAGACTTCTTGTTCTTCTGTAAGACATATGCCAGACTTGCTTTGGATCGTGGAGACCTTGGGCTGTTTAACACTTGTCAGCCTCTTCACAGTCTGGTTAGGCCTTCTTGCCGCTGTTGTTCTTGTTCAGACTGTTCTCTATTTCCTGGCATTGATATTCTATCCAGTTCTCCTTTGATGTGCCTATGCCTTTTCGGATGTCATCGTTGATTTTTCGGTAGGCATCAGCTTCCTGTGTGGTGTTCATTTCCTTTTTCATCTGTATTCGTTTATCACACATACCCAAAGTTCAGGTTTGATCCACGGTATCTTCTTTGGGCCCTGTTTGCCAAGGATCTCAGTGGCGGCATCTGTCACATCTGAGTTGAAGGTGGTGGTCATGGTGTTAACATCTACTTCCCAAAATGAGCAGTGGTGTAAAATTCCCTCCAAATGGGGCTTGAAATATTTCTGCCACCTCCGGGTCTTGCAGTTTGTCCGGGTCGAACTTCAGTCTAGTGCACTTTGCTGTGTTTACTCTCTTCAAGTGGAGCCGGAAGGACATCGTCACAAGCTCGTGTTCACTTCCGATGTCTGCTCCTGGAAAAGTGTGTGTCCTGCCAATGTTGATGTTTGATCTGAAGCATGACTTTACCATGATGTAGTCGATTTGGTTGTGATGCTCCCCGCAGGGACTGTGCCATGTCCATCATCTGGATTTTTTGTGGAGACCAAGCGTGTTTGCCAGTATCAGATTGTTGTATCTGGCAATCTCCTAGAGTCTCAGACCTCTGTCATTTGTCTCGTTGTTGCAGTTGGGTCCACATGTGTCTCCCCAGTTGTGGTGCGCATCTTGGCCAACTTTTGCATTCCAGTCGCCTTGCACTATGACTATGTTCTTCTTCGGCACTTGACCAAGGAAAGCCTGTAGATGTTCATAGATATCCTCGACTTCGCTGTCGTCATAGTATGATATTGGGGCATAGGCCTGGATGATGGTGATGTTGAAAGGGGCGGCTCTCAGACGGATCGTAATGAGTCTACTGGAGACTGGGTGGCAACCCATGACAGTGGCAAGAATGTCTCTGTGCACCAAGAATCCAACGCCGTGTTCGTGCCTCTCTTCTCTCCCGCTGAAATAAAGCTTGTGGCCTTTGTTGGTCGTAGTTTCACCTAGGCCTTTCCAGCGCAGTTCGCCGATGGCTAAAATGTTCCATCGGTAATGGTTTAGCTCATGGGCCAGTTATTCTAATTTTCCCTCCCCAGTGAGGGTCCTGATATTCCAGGTTCCTATGACGATGTTGTCTCTCGTGCGGATCTTGCTAAGTTGTCAATCAGTAGCACACTTATCACCTACGTCCTGGTGGCCAACGAAAGGCGCGGTCCTTGGTGACCCGGGCGACGACTGATCCGGTATTGAATGAGTGGTTCTTTTCATCATATGGTATGTTTTGGGCAAGAAAGACCTGGCAGGGCCCAATCCTCCCCAAGCTGTTGACCACAGTCGATATTTACGAATACAATGTGGCTCACCTTGGCCCCGAGCACGTGGTCGTTGAACCTGTAGTAAAGTGAGGTTCCTTCGCCCTGCCAGTAATTTCTGTATAGAAGACTTTCGCCCAGTAATGCCGTACTGACCCATGTTATTCGCCTCTTATGACAAGCTGGGAAACGTTGAGTCTATTCTATTCAGTGCCTGAATGCTGTTGGGTCAGCATGAAAATATTGGACGCTTTCTGCCAAATGGTTACTAGGACTTCCTATTTTATTATTATTTAGCAATGTTTTGTTGATATTTTATATTGATGTTTATATTCTATTTTGTTTATGTAAACGGAGGTTCTATAAATTAGAGTATAACCTCAGCGTCCCATGCGTGGGATGCCTTTTTTTGTAATGTAACCGGCTGGTGCAGAGCCTTCAGTGTTACCACTAGGGTTGCTTCAGCAGATCTTTTATGCGGATCAAGGGTGAGTCATCGAGCTCTCTTTTAACCAAGTTGTTGTCTTGATTTTGTGGTCCTGATTCGGCTCTTTGCATTCCGCTGGACCCTGTAAGCAATGAATAACTAACTAATTATAGTTTTTTTATCCTCCACACCCCAAGAGGAGCAAGTGATGGGATTAAATCTTGAATCTTTAATTGAATCTTGAATCTTGGAAAATGTACTTTGAAGATAAGAAGAATATTTATTCACCAAGTAAAAACGTTACAAGGATTTTGGTGTGGCATGGCGACAATGAAATACATCCTTTCTTGCACAGTCACACATGCATTCATCGTGTCATACACTTCATTGGCATTCAACATGCATACAGCACTAAAGGATAGGTAAACACAGTGTTAAACATACATCAGTCATATATCACAAATTATGGAGTCACACACATACTGCAAATAAAACAAAATACAGCAGTTAAACAATATAACAGCATTAAATAAAATGATGAGAATGATTAAGAATGTTAAGCTTCACATCCAAATCTACACACACCACAACACAACACACCACACACACACACGCACACACACATACACACACACCAATATTTATTGAATAGCATATCCCTATTGTACAAAGGTACAAAACAAGCAATGGTTGTGAGTTTCCAGTTTATACAGATCATTCCATGGTTGGTGATGTACTGAGGACTGCATCTAGGAAGAAACTGTTTCTGAATCGAGAAGTTCTGGCTCTTAAAGCACGGAACCGACTGCCAGAGGGCAGAAGCTCGAAGAGACTGTTGGCTGGGTGTGATAGATCGCAGACTATCTTTCCCGTTTTCCGTTTCATTCGCGTTGTGAAAATGGAGGCGACAGATGGAAAGTCGCAACCAGCTATTTTGGAGGCAGTCTTAACAATGTTCTCGAGCTGTTTCGAGGGGCAGTTACTTTATTTGAGGTAAGAGTCCTGTGCCCGTTGGTAAGTCTCTCTCTCTCTCTCTCTCTCTCTCTTCTCTCTCTCTCTCTCTCTCTCTCTATCTCTCTCTCTCACCACGCCCAATGCATCACGGTCAAATGACTCGGAGTTAGTGGGGCGTATTCGGCGGTTTCAATTCTAGCCGCGGGATATCCTTCTCTGCTGTTCTATGAGTCAGCTGCTCTGTGCACCAGTTCTCTGTCTCTCTCTGTCTCTCTGTCTCTCTTTGTCTCTCTCTCTCTCTCTCTCTCTCTCTCTCTCTCTCTCTCTCTCTCTCTCCCCAAAAGATAGTGGGGTAAATTGACATCACTCTCTTTGTGGCTTCACATTCAAGATTTTATTTCAAACTAAACATGCTAGCAACATTACCCATCTCCTCGCTCTAATACATCCTCTTGCGATGTTCCTTGAAGCAGAAGATTCGGAGCAGTTACGGTTATGCGCTGGTTTGATTCTCTTCAAAGGCAATTTGAAAGTAAAACCGAGAAACGTTTGGCATCCCTTTGAAGGTTATTATTCCACGATGCCGTTTTGCCGACCCATTCTAGGCCGTTCCTAGCGTTATTTCTCTTTAAACTGTTCACATAGGTCATTATGAACGGTCATAATTGTCGTACGATGTCATCTTGGATGTATCATCTTTCTATTATAAAGGTCAGTGAGAAGAAGTACAGCCGTTACATGTGTGTGTTTGTACTAAAAGGAGAAATACTTTCTTCACCATAGTCAAGCACCGTAACTCGTTAACGTTAGCAACAAACAATCAACATGGCTTTGCTAGTTGCCCACTTTTGTGAGTTATTCATTGCTTACAGGGTCCAGCTGACTGCAGAGAGCCGAACAGGACCACAAAAACAGGATCATAACTTGGATAAAAGAAGACTCACCCCTAATCCGTATAAAATATCTGCTGAAACAACCCTAGTGGTAACACTGAAGGCACTCCACCAGCCACCCACTGAAGCCAACAGTCGGCCTAATAGGGTAGTCGTACAATACAATACAATACAATACAATACAATACAATACAATACAATACAATACAATACAACTTTATTCATCTCAAACTGAGCAATTACAATGGCAGCATCAGCGCAATTAGCAAAATACACAAGAATTAAAAATGTTACACTGTTGGTAGAAAGAGAACGTGTTTTTCTCTCAGAAGATCCAAATGGGGTTGGCTCGTAGCGCAGTGGATTAGTCGCCGGTTTCCTATGCCGAAGGTCGCGGGTTCGATTCCCGCAAGGGGCGAACTTAGGTGACTTAGGTACGAGACTATACAGGTCACCGAGGGTTTTCTTCGGATACTCCGGTTTCTTCCCTCCATTCAATAATGGTACTGAAGGCAGTCAGTCTAAAAATTCACAAATAAATATTCGATTTTTATTCCGTCTTCTAATATAGCGACTGACCTTCGCACCACCTGTTTGAATGATTAATGTGTTTGTGGTGTATGTAGGAGTGCCCTGTAACATGTGAGCGTGTATGCTGGTTACAGATCGCCGCGTTTTGAGTCTGATTTAGGACTAAGGCGTATTTGGCAATCAGTATTTGTTACGTTTGAGACGCGCACGATAGATCCGATCGTTTTGTTTTGCAAAGAATACAATAACAGAGTGTATTTACCTTTGATTTGATTTTGCGTTGTTGTTAGAAGAAGCTTAGTATAATGTTGATGATTTTCGATGGTCGATGTTATTGAAGATTTTTCTAAAATTACTTGTTTACTATCGATCGAAGCATGTACATAAATCTAGTGGTAGCTAAGAGATTCTTCTAACCTAAATAAAGTTCTATGACGTAAGACAGTGCATAGTTCTGGCAACGAATTTTATTCTGATTGGATGATATTGCGTCACGCTGGAATATTCGAACATTCTCTCGATTATAGAGGGACTATTTAGGCGATGCACTGTGTCTGCGAGGAGAGTGGAAACAAGCTGTTGAGCGATCTTGTATGCAGTTGTTGATGTACGCTGAATAAAGTTGGAAAACTTCATACGACGACCCCTGCCTTGTTGCTGAGTGAACAGGTTCCACTTATCGGGATTCAAGCATCGGGGCTGAATCAACTACTGATAAAAAAAATCAACAACAGTGTAACAGTATTATATTAATTATTATTATGATAACAAGAATGATAGTCCTCCTTTCTCCTAAAGTTAAAAGGACACGATGACGTCAATGATGATGATGATGATGATGATGATGATGATGATGATGATGATGATGATGATGTTGATGATGATGATGATGATGATGATGATGATGATGATGATGATGATGATGATGATGATGATGATGATCTCAATGGTCAACTTTAGCGGACGTTTCGACCCATTACTTATTTTTCACCAATCCCATAATAATAATAATAATAATAATCAGTGTGTTTCCTTTCAAAACATATTTTCTTTCGATTTCTTTCTGTGACGCTCGGATGGGCAACGAAACACAAAAGGGAAACAAGACTGTAAAGACAACCCTTTCGGAAACCCCTTATTCATTGTCTGCAGCAACACAAAGCGGAGCAGGCGGCGAAAAGCAGAAATGGTCAGGCCATGCAGTTAGTTTATTACCATAAGGGGTATTTCAGAATGTGTGGGTGTGTGTGTGTGTGTGTGTGTGTATGTCTATCTATCTATCTATCTATCTATCTATCTATCTATCTATCTATCTATCTATCTATCTATCTATCTATCTATCTATCTATCTATCTATCTATCTATCTATCTATCTATCTATCTATCTATCTATCTATCTATCTATCTATCTATATATATATATATATATATATATATATATATATATATATATATATATATATATATATATATATATATATATATATATATATATATATATATATATATATTGTCACGCCTCAGTTACGTTCCCGTTCTACCGCTTATTTTCTGACACGGGGTTAACTCGATCTGTAGTCTCTTATCTGTGTCTACATCGTCTTCTTACTCTGCTCCTTAATCTCATTCACGTTCTCTTTCTGCCTCCGCCGTCTTCTATCCTCTTCTTTGTTCTTTCTCATTCCTACTCTGTTCTATCAATCTACTATACTATCTTCTTCTTTGCTAGACCAGTCACCTAGCTTTTTTCTTGAAAACTCTTCCGGGACAAAACTCCTCATTTGTGTGTGAGGTCTGTTGGATCAGCTTGGGAATATTGGATGCTTTCTGCTAAATGCTTTCTGGGGCTTCCTATGATGTTATTATTTGGCAATGTAGGCATTTTCTATGTATGTGTTTTGTTGTTATTGTATAATGATGTTTGTATTCTATTTTGTTTTTGTAAACGGGGGTTCGATAAATTAGAGTATAGCCTAAGCGTCCCCAGCGTGGGATGTCTTTATTGTAAAGTGACTGGCTGGTAGATTGCCTTCAGTGTTGCCACTAGGGTTGTTTCGGCAGTTCTTTTATGCGGATCAGGAGTGAGTCCTCTTTCACTTCTCTGGTACTGATTTGGCTCGGAAGAGTCCGCTGGACCTAAAGCAATAATCATGTCATGTAATGTAACTTTGCTCCTCCTTATCCGCATCTCCTCAGTCTCCTTCTCTCCTCTTCGTTCTCCTTTCTTCCGTCTCTTTGTTACGTTGAAACGCCAATGGTAGTGTGTCTAAAACGCGCACGATAGATCTAATCGTTTCGTTTTGCAAAGTATTCAATAATGGAGTTTATTTACCTTTGATTTGAGTTTGCATTGTTGTTAGGAGAGGCTTTGTATAACGTTGATAATTTTCGTTAGTCGATATTGTTGGAGAATTTTCTGGATCCGTTTGTTTACTATGGATCGAAGTTTCTTGATGGACGTAGATAATGGAGAACATTCTTTTGACATGTATGACGTAAGTCAGTGATGACGATCTTTAATTCTGATTGGTTGGTTGTAATGCGTCATTTCTAGAACGACCTGTCGTCATCTCGAAAGAGAAAAAAATTATATATTCGATGCTCCGTGTGTTGTGAAAAAGTTGCTGTTGAAAGTTGTTGAGTTGAGTTGAGAATTGTATGCAGTTGTTGATGTGTGCTGAATAAAAAGTGGAAAACTTCATACGTCGACTTTGTGACTTGTATGCTGAGTGAGCAGGCTGCGTGGATAAACGAATCTGAGTTACACCTTATCAGGAATTCAGCATTGGGGCTGAATCATATACTGATAAAGAAAACACCATCATCAAACGGAGTGTAACATTTTGGGGGTCAAGCCGCGATTCACGCCATAGCCAAGGGTTCAACTGCTACAACAAGCGAGTCAACGTTACGAGAGGCAGTCATCGAGGGTAGCCGCCAACGAGTTGCGTCGAGAGGGGCCAACATACTGGGACTACATCACCGATAGATTCGGGTTGACTGCAAGGGCGTGTAGTCGCTGAAGAGTTGCTTCGTGAGCGAACAACAGATCGGGACTACGTGGCTGCCGTAAGACTACGTCGAGGGACAGTCTCGGAGCTACATCGCCAGTATTAGAGAGAGCGGCGAGCGGACGTCGCGTCTACTTCAGCACAGGAGCGTATACATCATCACCAGCGTGGTGCAGCGTCGCATACGACGAGGACAGCGGGGCCTGCGTCAGCGAAAGCGACTATTGGCAAGCATCAGCGCTACTGCAGAAAGCGTGCTGTTCTAGAACAGTCTAGAAGGGTACAGCACAGTCAAGAACTTTCCAGTCAAGAACTTTCCAGAAAAGAACTTTCCAGAAAAGCATCAAGATGGCTGACTTCTGGCAGAAAGGGATTGCACTGAATCTGAAAGGCAAACAGCTGACGGAGTACATCAAGTCTCAGGAGAGAATACAAGAAAGAGAAGAACAACGTCAGCGTGAAGAAAGAGAAGATGAGCGACGGCGTGAAGAAAGAGAATTTGAACTGAAGCGTCTGGAAATTGAACAGCAGCGGCAAGAAAGAGATCGTCAGTACCAGCTAGAGTTGGCGCGTATCCAAAACAATCAGCATGCGCCACAAGTCACCAACGACCATACGGCTCCAAAATTGCCAGCTTTCGTCGACGGGAAGGACCAGATCGACAGCTATCTGGCGAGATTCGAAAGGTTCGCCGAAAGCTCCAACTGGCAACCTCGAGACTGGGCGATTCGACTAAGTGCACTTCTGACAGGGCTAGCGCTCGAAGTTTACACCAGACTGTCGAACGATGACGCCAAAAACTACGACGTCTTGAAAGAGGCCCTGTTGCAGTGCTACAACTTTACAGAGAAGGGCTACCGTAAACGCTTCCGCGAATGCCGGCCTAAGTCAGACGAGACGCCAAAGCAGTTTGTGGAGCGCCTGTCGTCATATCTACACAAGTGGGTGGAGTTATCAGGCGAAAGGAAGTCTTACGACAGTCTCCATGACCTGATCGTGAAGGAACAATTTCTCAATGCCTGTCACAAGGACCTAGCGACCCACTTAGAAGAACAAAAGCTGCAGACGCTTAAAGATGTGACTGAGGCTGCTGAAAGATATCTCATCGCTCATGGGAAGACCCTGGGGCCACCCAGCGCGACGAAAGATTTTCAGAAGACTGGAAACCATGTGAACCAGATCCAGGGGAGCCAGACGAACCAGAAACAGACGGACTCCACGCCACCTCCCAGGGAAGGGCATTCAAGAGGCTGTTTCACCTGCAACGCTACAGACCACAGAGCGGCTAACTGTCCTCAAAACAAAAGTAGCGGACAGCGGAGCAGTACGGACAATTCAGCGGCGGGCAACCGGCAGAGGCGGTTCTCCAATCAACGGCAAACCAGTAGATCTGACCATCAAGTGTGCGGCGGGAGCGTCATTCTTCCGAGTGAGACCGAGCGCACAGCTACCCATGCGGACGTGCAAGAGTGCATAACCGATGGCCAACTCCTCCTTTCCAACGGGAAATCCATCCCCGTCGTCGCCAGCGCAGCTGTGACCGTACAGAACATGCCTGTTTCCAAGGGACGCGTCGGAAATCATGAAGTGACTGTTTTAAGAGACTCTGGCTGCAGTGGGGTCATCGTCAGAGAAGATCTAATCGCTAAAGAACAGTTCACTGGCGATTCAAAATGGACACTTATGGCCGACAGCAAATGTGTGAGAGCGCCAGTTGCGAAGATTCATGTCAACACCCCTTTCTACATAGGCGAAGTCGAAGCGGTTTGCCTGAAGCCGCTGTATGATTTGATGATCGGGAACATCGACGGCGCGAGACGACCCGACGACCCCGATCCAGAGTGGAGTCCTGCCTCAACCCAACGCGTCGAAGTTGTGGAGGAGGATCCACTGCCATTTCCCGATGGAGACCTTTCAGAGCTGCTACTGGACAATGTGGTTACTCCGGCTCAGCCCTGCCGACCAGAGATCGTCGGTGCTGTCACCACCAGGGTCCAGGCCAAGAGAGACAAGACGACTACGCCACTGAAGGTCGCCGACAAATCCAAAGCTCGCATCGTGGACAGAGATAAGCTGATCCAGCTCCAGGAATCTGACAGCACTTTAAACAAGTACAGGAACCGCCAAGACCACGTGACCAAGGGCAGTGGCACGGTCTATTTCGAGGTGAAGGCCAAGATCCTGTACAGAATCTTCCAGCACCCGAGGGTCAACGGAGGTATTGATTGATTGATTGATTGTTGCTTTAGGTCCAGCGAACTCTTCCGAGCCAAATCAGGACTACGTCAAGTCTTGGTACCGTTACCCCTAAGGCGCCAGGTGATGGAAGTAGCGCATGACTCAATCATGGGAGGTCACCTGGGTATCAAGAAGACGTCGGATAGAATCCAGGCGGTGTTCTACTGGCCAGGACTTCATGCGGACGTCAGCAGTTTCTGCCGATCATGTGACATTTGCCAGGAGACCATACCTCGAGGAAGGGTCCCGAAAGTGCCTATGCAGAGGATGCCTCTGATCGACCGACCTTTTAAGAGGGTGGCCTTAGACTTAATCGGCGAAATACGACCTCCGAGTGAAGAAGGTCATCGGTGGGTACTGACTTTAGTGGACTATGCGACTCGGTACCCAGAAGCAGTGCCTCTGAAGAAGATTGACACTGAAACTGTGGCAGAGGCGCTGGTGGACATGTTCAGTAGACTTGGAGTGCCTGAAGAAATTCTGACAGACCTCGGGACACAGTTCGTCTCTGACTGTATGAAGGAGGTCAACAGACTGCTGAGCATCCGGCATTTGACTACGACACCCTACCATCCGATGTGCAACGGGCTCGTCGAAAAGTTCAATGCTACGCTGAAGTCCACCCTGAAGAAACTGTGCAGCGAGCAGCCCAGACAATGGCATCGCTACATCAACGCCCTACTTTTCGCCTACAGAGAAGTACCGCAGGAGTCCACCGGCTTTTCTCCGTTCGAGCTGCTGTACGGAAGATCCATCAGAGGGCCGATGCACATCCTGAAAGAACTGTGGACGAAAGAAGTAGAGACCCCAGAGGCGAAGAACAGCTACCAGTACGTGTTTGAGCTACGGGAGAAGCTGGAGCAGACTCTCGAGATAGCCAGAGAAAACCTGAAGAAGTCCCAGGACTGTGGAAAGCACTACTACGATCGTAGGGCTGTGAACAGGAAGTTTAAACCTGGCAACAAAGTGCTGGTGCTGCTACCTACTGATCATAATAAGTTGCTGATGCAGTGGAAAGGCCCGTACGAAGTGGAGACCGTGGTGGGAATCAACGACTACAAGGTGAAGGTCGGCCAGCATTCCAAGATATACCACGCCAACCTCCTTAAGCTGTACGTGGAAAGGCCATCAGAGACTGTGCACGCAGCCACAGCAGCTGTGACCGACGACAGCTTTGACAGCGAAGAACTGTTGGAACTGGGAGACTTCCACAGCAAAGAAGGCATCGATGACGTTAAGCTAGGACCAGGCTTGACGGAAGGTCAAAAGATGGAGCTCAAGGACCTTATGGGCGAGTTTCCCCATAGCTTCAATGATGTCCCAGGCTCTACGACTTTGGTCGAACATGAAGTCTACACCCAGACCTGGAAGGAGCATCTGCAGACCTTGAGGGAGCTGTTCCACCGTCTCGCAGAAGCCAACCTGACCGTGAGACCCAGCGGATGCATTCTGGGAGCTGACAACGTCGACTGCGTCGGACATCCGACGGAAGAAGAAGACAACGGAGGATGCACTGACTCCAGGAAAGCCCACGTGATCGTCGTCTTTGACCCTGGGCCGATGACAACCGCAACTGACGAGGGCGTCGTTTCCTTGCGGATGAAAAAACATTGACCGTGTAGATAAACTGTGAACGTTGACAGTACCCAGAAAGACTTGCAGATAAGAAACATTGACTCTGTGTGAATGAACTGTGAACATTGACAATATCCAGACAGATTTGAAGATGAAAACCATTGACTCTGTGTGAATGAACTGAGAACGTTGATAGTGTTCAGACAGATTGAAATAAGTTTTAATTCTGAACTTTGTTTGTGCATTACGTTTCAACGTTGTTGAAAGAAATTGGGTAAATTTCTTCTTGAGTGGGGGGTTATGTTACGTTGAAACGCCAATGGTAGTGTGTCTAAAACGCGCACGATAGATCTAATCGTTTCGTTTTGCAAAGTATTCAATAATGGAGTTTATTTACCTTTGATTTGAGTTTGCATTGTTGTTAGGAGAGGCTTTGAATAACGTTGATAATTTTCGTTAGTTGATATTGTTGGAGAATTTTCTGGATCCGTTTGTTTACTATGGATCGAAGTTTCTTGATGGACGTAGATAATGGAGAACATTCTTTTGACATGTATGACGTAAGTCAGTGATGACGATCTTTAATTCTGATTGGTTGGTTGTAATGCGTCATTTCTAGAACGACCTGTCGTCATCTCGAAAGAGAAAAAAATTATATATTCGATGCTCCGTGTGTTGTGAAAAAGTTGCTGTTGAAAGTTGTTGAGTTGAGTTGAGAATTGTATGCAGTTGTTGATGTGTGCTGAATAAAAAGTGGAAAACTTCATACGTCGACTTTGTGACTTGTATGCTGAGTGAGCAGGCTGCGTGGATAAACGAATCTGAGTTACACCTTATCAGGAATTCAGCATTGGGGCTGAATCAGATACTGATAAAGAAAACACCATCATCAAACGGAGTGTAACACTCTTTCTTCGCCATCTTCTTCTGTGCGATCTCTTCTTCTTCTTCTTCTTCTTCTTCTTCTTCTTCTTCTTCTTGTCCTCCTCCTTCTTCGGTCTCCCTCTTCTTCTACCTCCTTGCACTGTGCTTTGCAGAATAGTCTTTGCAAGGCCTGATAATTTGGTGACATGGCCATACCATCGGAGTTTCCGTTTCTTCACCACTGTCAGCAGGTTATCGTGTTGTCCAATGGCTTGTGTGATGGTCTGTCGGACTTCGTCGTTGGTGATGTGTTGTGTATAGGAAATGCCCAGAAGTCTTCTGTAGCACCTCATCTCCATGCTTTGTATTCTTCGTTGGAGATCTGCTGTGAGTCCCATGCTTCGCAAGCATATAGGAAGATGGAGATGACAAGGGAGCGCAGCAGTCTTACTTTGGAATGTAGACTGATGGTCCTGTCTTTCCAAATGGGCTTCAACCTTGTCAGGGCAGCAGTTGTTTGTGCAATCCTGGAGAGGACTTCCTGTCGGGACCCATTGTCTGATAGTCTGAGTTTAGATTATTTATTTATGTGTTTGCTTGTTTGGGGTTTATATTGTTAGGTTTTTTGGGGGAATAGGTTGAACACACCTTTCCTTTCAATTCCCTCAATTCCCGGAAGATAGCATCTAATGTCCAAGACGCTATCAATAAACTCTAGTTCCATCCCTTTAGGAGAGACAAACAAACGTTTTGTCTTCCCTGTTTCCAAGCAGTGTCCGCCGTAGACCAGCACTGAAAGATGTGCATGATCGGAGCGTGCTGATGACTGAAGTCGCAGCGTCCGTCTGTTCACAATTATAGTAAGGTCCTGCTGAACGAATTGAATGAACTTTGAAGTTTAACGTCTACACCCACCATTGCTGATACGGCAGTCAGATATAACTCTCCCAGGGCAGATGGACTAGAGACCTAAATCCACACTGCACCATCAGAACAATCATTCCGCTAAGATGGACAGTGAAACGCGTCCAATGGTATCTTGTTCATCACAAGGGATTCCAACCTGGGCCATCGGTGTGTCAGGTTAACGCAGTACGGCGGTGTGTCAGGTTAACGCAGTACGGCGGTGTGTCAGGTTAACGTAGTACGGCGGTGTGTCAGGTTAACGCAGTACGGCGGTGTGCCAGGTTAACGCAGAACGGCGGTGTGTCAGGTTAACGCAGTACGGCGGTGTGTCAGGTTATCGCTGTACGGCGGTGTGTCAGGTTAACGCTGTACGGCGGTGTGTCAGGTTAACGCTGTACGGCGGTGTGTCAGGTTAACGCTGTACGGCGGTGTGTCAGGTTAACGCTGTACGGCGGTGTGTCAGGTTAACGCTGTACGGCGGTGTGACAGGTTAACGCTGCACGGCGTTGTGTCAGGTTGTCATGAATTGGCTAGTTTTAACTCTGCCCATTGACTATTTAGCCTTGTGTAAGTAATTGTAACAGTAGAGAGTTAGTATAGTACACAGCAGCAAGTAAATTACACAGCAATTAAACCACACACCGCGAGCCCGACCCACGCTCCGCAGTGAGTCAGCACTTGAGCTTTGAATCGGACCGTTTTAACCAATCAGAGCAGGCTCAGTGGGTAGAGCAGTATTGACTGTGTCAGAGCCTAACACAGTTTGAATCAGTCGTGTGTGAGACGAGGAAGAAGTAACATCTCCTTAGCTAGCAGAGAACTATCTTCACTCATAGACCAGGAAGCAGGACTTAGAATCTCAGAATTCTATTAAGTCACAACGGGCCTGAACTTGTCAGACAGGTAAATGAACACCCTTCTGTTTCATCGTGATATATTTATATTATTGTTGAAATTATGTTTGAAGAATTTGCTATGCATAAATGTGAATTGTTAATCCGAATTTGCGGGACCACGTGGAAGAGCCTACCACGAGGCGAAACACGACCGGTTGCGCCGCCATGTTGTATCCCGTACGGAACCACTGTTGTTTAACTTATATGTATGTTTGCAGACCAGTGGCTGTACCACGGAATGTTTATAATATTATTAATTCTGTATGTGTATAGTTAGCCACGTTTGATATTTATATATGTATAGGAATTTAGAGTGAGATTCCAGTGGAACCCGGAAGTAGCAGAATGTTCGTCGCTTATGTATAGAGATGTGGAGCTATCACTGAGGGCTACTTTGGCTTTCAGTGAGACGCTCTGCACAAACCGATTATTCAGGGTTGTGCAGAATTTCGTCTCTTATATTACAGACGAGCAGGCGAGCTATCCCGAGCTATCCTGTGCACCCCACTCCACAGAAACGACTAGTTGGTTGAGGAGACTCTACCGCACCAGACGGAAAGAGCTGCCTTGAAAGACACCCTGTCAGACCCCACAGCGTGGCAAGGGAACCCAACTACACAACTACAAAGGTGTACCAGAAGCTACCTCACAGAAGGACTTCGACCGCACCATAAGAAAGTTAAGTGTACACCCAGAAGTGCACTTAAACTGATCATAACAGGACCACAGTAGTCCAACTCTTCAGAAACTGTAAAACGGACCACAGTAGTCCAAATCTACATGAAATATTATAGCAAGTGCCCGAGGAAGATATAACAGCTACCTAGACTATCAGCGATCGAACTATTAGCAGTGACTGAGACTTTTTAAGTTAGATTAGTACTTAGAGAACCTTGTATAGAGTAGAAGAAATAAATGTGTGATTTTAACTGTTATCAAGTGGCTGGACTACATATGATTCATAGCCGTGTGAAAGCTAGTGTGACAGTAATCTTTTACCATTTTTCTATCTATTTCTGTACCCCAACCTTAACACAGAACGAGCTGAACAAATAAATTTATTAAAGTAATTCATAGGGTGACTTACTAGCAGTTCCCACCGAATAAACGTGAGGGTCCATAATTCCATTGTGCAGAGCCCATAAACCCCACGTGACACAGGTTAACGCTGCTCGGCGGTGTGTCAGGTTAACGTTGTACGGCGGTGTGTCAGGTTAACGCTGTACGGCGGTGTGTCAGGTTAACGCTGTACGCGGTGTTCAGCATTGCTAATGCTAGCTTCGTGTACATGTCCATTAGGCAGCCAACGTAGATAACATACCATTTCTTGCTACTGCATAATACGGCCCGAAAGACTCGTGAAGAAAGGACTCACACTGTTTCGTCGGCAATGTACGTGAAACAGCGACGATTGCTTGCATTGTCAGAAAGTTGTTTTATTTTTTTTAGTTTTTAGAGTGGTCTGTGGTTGATTTTGAAGTGGCCGCGTTAGCTCCTTGGCGTACCTCATGATTAGACCACGCTGCTCTACGTCTAAATTTACTATTCCTATCCTATCCTATCCTGTCCCGTAACCCGAAGGTCGTAGGGGCACCACAGATGATCGTTTAACCAGCATACTCCATCTTTCTCTGTCCTCAGCAGCCCTGATGGCTTCGCTCAGTGTCAAACCAGTCCATTCTCGAATGTTGTCCTCCCACCTCTTTTTCGGTCTCCCTCTTCTTCTACCTCCTTGCACTGTGCCTTGCAGAATAGTCTTTGCAAGGCCTGATGATCTGGTGACGTGGCCATACCACCGAAGTTTCCGTTTCTTCACCACTGTTAGCAGGTCATCGTGTTGTCCAATGGCTTGTGTGATGGTCTGTCGGACTTCGTCGTTGGTGATGTGTTGGGTATAGGAAATGCCCAGAAGTCTTCTGTAGCACCTCATCTCCATGCTTTGTATTCTTCGTTGGAGATCTGCTGTGAGGGTCCATGCTTCGCAAGCATATAGGAAGATGGAGATGACAAGGGAGCGCAGCAGTCTTACTTTGGAATGTAGACTGATGGTCCTGTCTTTCCAAATGGGCTTCAACCTTGTCAGGGCAGCAGTTGTTTGTGCGATCCTGGAGAGGACTTCCTGTCGGGACCCATTGTCTGATACAATGGCTCCTAAATATTTGAAGCTATGCACTGTGTCGAGGGATTGGCCTTGGACTTTGATGTCCGTATTGATGCCATTGGTGTTGTTGGTCAAATTTACTATTAGTAACAGTAAAACGTTAATCACTAGACATACTTCAAGTGCTCTGGCTTTGTGTAATAACAGTCCTGACGTTTAACGTTTATTGACTCGTGACTCCCAAGCAAACGGGCATGCACATTCTTACAAAACACTGAACGAACGTCATAATGAATTAGCAAAGCAGAAAGCGGCCGGCAGTTTGACGAGACAAAGAAACGGACGGTCGTGTACCCAGAAAAACGCAGCGAAATGTACAAAGCTGTTTTCCACTGATTAATGCACATAGGGGGTAGGCGTCGTCAAAACTCAAGTAAACGTTTTACACTTAAGTCACTTTTCAGCTTTGTCGCCACTGGTACAACTGCTGTTTTCTATGATTGGTAAAAATGCGCTGCTACGCTGTAACGGCTAATGTGTTATTCTATGTTTTGAATGCTTACACAAATCTGTGAAATTGTTCAGTTGCATGATTTGATTCTCTCTCTCTCTCTCTCTCTCTCTCTCTCTCTCTCTCTCTCTCTCTCTCTTTCTCTCTCTCTCTCTCTCTCTCTCTCTCTCTCTCTCTCTCTCTCTCTCTCACTCTTTTCTTTTTTATTGTGTGACTTAGCTTGTATATGTGTGTGGTTGTGGTGGAGAGGGTGGGGAGAGTGGGAGTAGGGAAGGGGTAGGGGAGGGAGTATGTGCATTTCGGTACATTAATTTTCTTAGTATTTTTTTAAAATTCCTACCATTGTTAAGGTTTGTGTTAGTTTCAAATCAATTTTATGTTAATTATTTTGTTTGTTTTGAACTGTACTTTTTTTTATTTATTTTTTTTTTATTTTACAATTTTATTAAGGACTAGTTGTAAGACAGGTTCATAGGACCTAATGCTATTATCGGTTTCGACTTCGACTTCGACTTCTCTCTCTCTCTCTCTCTCTCTCTCTCTCTCTCTCTCTCTCTCTCTCTCTCTCTCTCTCTGTCCGAATGTTATGGTTTATGGAGAACTTGGTCGCTGTTCACTTTTTATTGACAGTGCTCTAGTCAAGTCAGATAGGCCTACTGATTCAAGTTGCAAGACATGTTTCTCGTTAGACTTCCAAAACAAACCTATGAAATGGACAAAAACTTATTTTTGAAACTACCTGTAGGCCAGCCTGATGTACATAACTGGGCTTGCAATACAAAACACATGACATGTTTTGACATGTTTGGTTTTTCTGATGGTTGGCTGAACGATGGAGTAGGAAATAAAGCTTTTTGACGTGTTTTAGACAACGTAGGATAGACTGGTACAGGTTTGAATAGTTTGGTAAATTGAGGCATAGCAAAAGGTTCTTAACGTATCCCTATCCTATCCTATCCTATCTATTCTATCCCGTAACTCGGAGGTTGTTGGGGTACCAAAGATGATCGATTAAACAGCGTACTCTATCTTCAATGGTATGGTTCCTTTAAATCACTACTGCAGCCTGAGATATTACTATCAATAAGTTCAGAAATATTTTTTGTTAAGTTACATCTAGGCATTATTGGCTTGAATGGAAAAAAAGATGTTTTCCAAAGACATGTCCTTGTTGTCCGTCTGTTGAAAAAGAAATGCACTTTTTGTGGTATTGTCCAGCGTATCAGGATACTCGTGAAATGTTCATTTTGGGGCACTTCCATTTTGATGTACCACCATTGATGTTTTTATTACAAAGTGTTAGTACGATTATCACAAGAGCTGTAGCGATGTTAACGTACTATGCAATAACAAAACGTGAACAGCTGTTGAGTTAAAAGTAACCTTATGATATTTTACCTTTCTTTGAGAAACCATCTGTCAAATGACTCGTGTGTCATATATTTTGTTGTAACGTTTAAACTTGTTGGTGTTTTTGGTGGCCTCGCATTAAAGTTTCCTGAGTTGATGAGTTCAATCTGTTTCTTTCTTTCTCTCTCTCTCTCGCTCTCTCTCTCTCTCTCTCTCTCTCTCTCTCTCTCTCTCTCTCTCTCTCTCTCTCTCTCTCTTTGTGGAGAAAGTGAGAGAGAAGTCTAAGTGGAAACCTCTAATAGGATAATAGCATTAGGTCTACCGGATCTCTCTTACAGCTAGTCCTACAACTAGAGAGAGAGGCATGTTCCCTGAATGTTGTTGAATGCAATGTGTGTGTGTGGGTGGGGGTGTGTGTGTGGGTGAGTGTGTGTGTGCGCGCGCGTGTGTCTGTATGTCTGTCGGTCGGTCACATTTAATAATTACATCAACATATGTAATAAGAAAACCTGACAGCTCCGAAGGATAATTATCCAAGAAGAACTATATTTATTTTATTTATTTTATTTTATTTACTTTATTGTCCCTTTTTTCATCTGGAAATTAGTAATGGAAGTTGATATAAGTGATATGCGCTGCCATAGGAAGCGCGATTCGTTTGAGTGTCTGCTGGGCGGATCACGTCATAGGAAAATCGCGAGTGTCCGTAAAGGGAGAGTACAATTGGGAGAAAGATTAATAAGTCCTATTTGATTTGTTACCTCCCTTTTCTGTAAACCGGCGTATATTGAAAGCAATTTTTCTGGGTACAGGTGACGCACGTGTTGTACTTCCATTTCACAATGGCAGCTAATTCTAATATGACAGTTGTATGTGTACTGGACTACAAGAATTAGCGTGCAGTGCGGATGCTTGAGCACGATTTTCTTACAAAAGGTGATTAAGTGTATTTTGTATTGTTGATTTCTTGAAAGTCCATGCCATGATCTTTACAAAAATGTTTAGTTTTTTCTATAGTATCTTTTATATATTAGATGGTTGAATTTTTTTTTAAACACGCTTATATAGTGCGTTTTCAGGGAATAAACACGGCCAATGAGTTAAATAGAGCACGGCAAGCTCAAAGAGTTTTTTTTTTTTTTTTTTTTTTTTTTTTTTTGAGTAAATTTACGTCCCCGGACACATTAAGCGTATAGGGGACGGGTGAACCACCACTGTGCTCAAAGAGTTTTACAAGGCGTTGGCCACTTATATCCAGCATGCACAAACTATTTTTGTAAAGTCAGGATTCCAACCAACTTCGCCTAAGAGAACCACCGAGTTATCCCTTTAGCCGTACAGTCTGCTTTATTGAACAAGTACAAGGAACACCACCTTTTTACAAATCATGATATAGTATCCTGTGGATAGTCAGCTTTCTAGTTCACAGATCTCAGTCAGTCTGCTTCCAGCGAGCTCTCTCCTCTACTCGAACTACATCAACTGGCTCCCCTCAGGGCACTGTACTATCTCCTGTTCTGTTTACTCTGTACACCAACGATTGCACCGGTTCTGAAAATACACCTCTCATTAAGTACTCAGATGACTCTGCCCTTCAAGACCTCTCCAACTCTGCAACTGTTTATCTAAAAGAAGTGCAAAAGTTTATTGCATGGTGCAAATAGAATTTTTTAAATATAAATGTGAAGAAAACTAAAGAACTGATTATTGATTTTAGAAAAAACCCATCTGCTGTGCCTGACTTAGTGATTGATGGAGAAAAGGTGGAGAGAGTCTCGGAATACAAATATCTGGGAACAATACTTGACCATAAGCTTACCTTTGATTCCAACACTACTTTCATCCATAAGAAATGTCAGTCAAGAATATATTGCCTCCAGAAATTGCGCTCTCTGAAAGTCAACAAGTCTGTTTTATGTAACTTTTACAACTGTTTTATCCAATCGGTGCTGACCTTTGGTTTTCTTTGCTGGTTTGGAGGTCTCAGTGTGAGGAGTAAGAATGTGTTGGATAGAATTGTGAAGGTGTGTGGGAAAGTGGTGAGTGAAAAGCAGGAGAGTTTGTGTGTGTTGTACGAAAGTCAAGTAAGAAAGAAAGCGAGCATGATTGTAAGAGACTCCACTCACATCCTAGCCCAGCACTACCAGCTCCTTCCTTCTGGTCGCCGTTTCAGAGTGCCAAATGTTTCTACAGTTAGAGCTAAGAACAGTTTTGTACCCAAATCAGTACAAATTCTTAATAAGTGTTGACTGAATGAGTTGGGTGCGAGTGGTTTATGGGAGTACTAGAGATGAATTTTATAATATGCAGCAATTTTTCAACTATTCAGTATGTAAGTTAACTAATGCATAAGTTTTAAAATCTGTGATTGTCAGTGTTAGAATGATACGCAGAGTTTGATGATTGTATATTTTTTAAAGATGCTTTATAACGTTTATAATTTTGGTGTAATATAATCTAATGTCTCACCCATGTGTGTGTGGATGTGTGTGTGAGTGTGTGTGTTTGTGGGTAGGTGTTTTATTTATTTATGTTGAAGTGCAATAAGGACATGTAGAGTGATATGTATTTTAAGTTTTACAATGTGTCGGAAATGTTCTTGTTAATATGTACATAAGCGTGATTACACGTACATGTTTACATGTTTATAGTACTGTTACATTTTATTACCTTTTGCTGACAGCAAATCCATGTTAGAATTTCTCCTTGGAGATAATAAAGTTTTCTGAATCTGAATCTGAATCTAGTAGTAGTAGTAGTAGTAGTAGTAGTAGTAGTAGTAGTAGTAGTAGTAGTAGTAATAATAATAATAATAGTAGTAATAATAGTAATAATAATAATAATAATAATAATAATAATAATAATAATAATAATAATAATAATAGTAATAATAGTAGTAATAATAATAATAATAATAGTAGTAGTAGTAGTAGTAGTAGTAATAGTAATAATAATAATAATAATAATAATAATAATAATAATAATAACAACAATAATAATAATAATAATAATAATAATAATAATAATAATAATAATAATAATAATAATAATAATAATACAGGTTGCTATCACGCGCTTTTTCTTCAATCGATCTCAAAGCGCGGTGATCTGAAAAAATCGCAATTACAGAAGGCGGAAGAGAAATAAATGTGTTTTTTTTTTTATTTTAGATTGACTGTATCCAATATTATTATTTAAAGGGGTGGGAGAGGAAACCGGAGTACCCGGAACATGTATTTTGATTCGTACGTTAACTCTACATCAAAATGGTTACTGATATTTACAGCGTATTCGTGCTTTAGGGTTCAAATTACATGGTTTTTTAAAACCTCAAACTACTTACAATTCTTTACACTTTTGCAGTATTGATTTAAAAACAAACATGCCAGACTTTACACAACACATACAACGCACAAGCCGACCGTGGAAAAAACACACCGCAAAATGTCAATATTATGTGAGTAAAAAGCATGCTGAAACAATGTCTTACGTTTAGCAAATGTCACAACTTTTGAAGGTCTTTTGGGCGCGAAGATTTGATGCACAAGACGAGTTTTATTGGAGAAACCTACCTCCGACGTTGAATTGCAAAGGCTCAAAAACGCGGACTTCATGCGCTGAGACTTTAAAATGCGGACCTAGTGCGCTGAGGCTCAAAACAGCGCACGTGATTTAGTTCTTTTTAAATTTGTCCTTCAGCTGTACTTCGCTGTTAGCCTGCTGACATGTTTTTCCTGCTCTGTGCCAAAGAAAACTTTGACTTACGATTAAAAACACACATGCCTTATTATATATGCCATTGTTGCTAAACTATTACACCTAGATATATACAAGTATATATCAAATGAAAGGAAATTGAAGAAAGATTCCAAAAAAACAGACACACAAAAATTGTAAGATTGTTGGTTAGTACAATTATGGGATGGAAATTTAGGGGCATGAGCAAACAAATTCACTCTCACTCAACTGCACACCCATTCTTGAAGTCATACGCAAAGAATTTCAAAATAGAAATAAGATTTATTACCAAAAATTATGTGAACCAAAATGGACTGTAATCAAAGCCTGATAAGTACAGAAATAGTCTGTGTAAAAGGCAAATAATATTATTATAGTTCTAGAGAAAATAACGTTTTTTGTCACCTACCGTCGTCTGCTAAAGATTGTAGGCGGCGATCTTCTTCTTCATCCGAATCGTAATCACTCCCTCCAGCCTCCGTCAAATAAAACATCATCACCCGCATCAAAATCTTTATCCCCACTATCATCATCAAATTTTCTTCCTGAAACATTTGCGCCACCTCTTCTGCGTGTATGTTCTACGTGCCATGATGGCGACGAACGAGGCGGAAAACTTCGCCAGCAACAAGTGCTTCGACACGTGCTTTTAGTTTGAAAATTACCTCTAAACCAACAGATTTTTCTTTCCAAAACATTACAGTTGAAGGGAAACATCTTTTGCTTTATAATCATGACCAAGGATTTATTTTAATAAACGCTTTTATCTCCCTTATACTATCGCCCGTACAATGTACGTAGACATCGCATTAGGCTTGCGTTAAACACCCCGTGCTACGTACGTTGACAGCGCAGCCTAAAGGCTAGTTTGCAAAAGAATTGCGCTGAATTGCTGAGGCTCAAGAAACGCGGACTTGATGCGCTGAGACTCAAAAATGCGGACCTAATTGGTAAGACAGTAGACGATATTTTCGCTGTCACTTAAAGAGTGTTTGGAGAGTTGTTCTATATTGATTATACAATAGGCCTATTGTTGTTTGAACCCTGTTTAATAGTGATGGATACTACACTTGAGACAGTAGGGTCAGATAAAGAAATGCCTGAACGTACTGATGTAAAACCTGCCATGACCCACAATACCTGGGCCGTGTTAAGATAACTCACTGTATGTGCTAACTGCATGTTATATAAACCGTAGTACTTTAAGATAAAGTAACTGCATGAACTTTTCCACTGAAAGGTGTCAGATGAAGAATGAAGTACACTATGTTCTGAAGTGGGATGTCTATGTTGTACACACTCATCTGTGTTTCGAGCGGATCATCCTAAAGTAATACTGAAGGCATTATATTGTGTTCCAACGAGTATTAGTATTTGTTAAATTGGATCGAAGTTTTTAAAATGTCGTGTGAGCTGGTATGAACTAAAGAACTTATTGGTGTGACTTAGGCCTACTATGCTGTAATGTGCAAATAGTAGTAGTATTATATCATAATAATAGGCTTATATGGAATGTGCAAATAGTAGTAGTATGTTATCATAATAATAGGCTTATATGGAATGTGCAAATAGTAGTAGTATGTTATCATAATAATAGGCTTATATGGAATGTGCAAATAGTAATAGTATTTTATCATAATAATAGGCTTATATGGAATGTGCAAATAGTAATAGTATTTTATCATAATAATAGGCTTATATGGAATGTGCAAATAGTAATAGTATGTTATCATAATAATAGGCTTATATGGAATTCTTCTAGCGTCAACCCAAACCATCACACCAAGGCTTCACCCTGAACTGTTAGTCCTATCCTATCTCGTAACTCGGAGGTCGTAGGGGCACCACAGATGATCGTTTAACCAGCATATTGGTACTGTTAGTACTGTGAAGAAAAACGATGAAACTTTCAGAGGCTGGTGGAGTGCCTTCTGAGGTTGTTTCAGCAGATCTTTTATACCGATAAGGGGTGAGGCCCCTTTCAAACAATTTGTGGTCCTGATTCGGCTCTTTGCAGTTCTATAAACAATGACTAAATAACTAAGCCCTACAGTGATTTAGATGAATAACTGATGAGTGTGACCACTCTCGTATCATTGTAAATGGTACAGCGGTTCAATGAAAGATAAAGCAGTCAAAGTTCTTTTCATTGTTCGTCTTCCATGGTTGTTCGCATAGAGCGCTTTTGCAGCTTCTGCTCCATACATAACCTAACTCAAACCGCTCGAGACGTCGACTTGCTTCCTGAAGGGCATCGTCTGATCCCCCAGACAAATGAGCACAATTCCGGGCGACCGAGGATTGGATTGGGGGAGGACGAAAACCTCTTGCAATAAAACTGGTACCCTAAATAGGCTGTGGTGTGTTTAAGCGGTTTGAAGAACAGTATAGAGAGAGAGGGCCTGCCTCATGCTGTGTGCATAAATGTAGCTGGCGTTCGCTCGTCTAGAACATGAGCCTCAGGATCTTTAATGTCCGTGCGTTGGAATGCTTGGAACAACACTCACAGTGAATTTGAAAAAGGATTTGTGACGCTAAAATGTGGGATGATGGGTGTCTTTAAACCGGACTACTGAACACTGCAGCCAACGGAATATGGAAATGGCAAACAGTTTACAGCGTCGATCTACTCTGAAAACAAACAACATTGCTGCTACTGTGTCTTGTTGTTGTTCAAAGTGAATATAGAAAATAGTGTGTGCACCAATCTGTGGAAACAAGTCGTTCTAATTATTATTTCGAAAAGGAAAGAAAAGTTCAACAATAAAACCATGGATAGTGGGCTGAACAGTTGGATCGATTATTTAGTCATCGGAATCTACTTCGTCTTTGTCATCGTCGTGGGAATTTTGGTAAATATAATAATATAATTTGATATAGGTCAGACGGTTTTACGTGGCGAGAGTGTAGCAAATAACTACTAATACTATAACTACTGTTACTGCTATTATTATTATTATTATTATTATTATTATTATTATTATTATTACTACTACTACTACTACTACTACTACTACTACTACTACTACTACTACTACTACTACTACTACTACTACTATTTACATACCGCTGCATCTAACAACTGATTCAAAGCGCTTTCATTCATTCAATCACACACATGAAAACTAACAAATACAATACTGAGGGAACTTTTTTCTTCATGTATTTATGTTTTTCAATGTCGATCTCTGGGCATCATGATGAATACAGGGCAAGCGATATAAATTGATGTATCGAGGAATTGGGACGCTCTGGTTCAATACAATACTTAGAATTAGTTTAAACTGATCTTCATTATAGTGAAACTGTAACTAGATGCCGTCCTCCTACCAGTTAATGAGCAAACCATGGGTTTGACCTATCAACCAAACAATAATTTAAAACAAGAAAACAACACACGATCAACCTTTTATTCAACGAAATCAACAAACAAATGACACATGCCATTCTTATTTTTCGTGCTTTCAGTCCATGTGCCGGAAGAACAGGGAAAGTGTCAAAGGTTACTTCCTGGCTGGACGCACCATGCACTGGTTCCCTGTGAGTAAGAGGATTCTGCAGAAAACCGTTTACAATTTTTGTCCTTTTTGGCTGTTCGTATATTTGTTAAGGTGTTATCTCGATATTGGGTTGTTTTAAATTATTGCTGTTTCCTTTTTCTACTGATTTTGTTTGTGTGTTTTCGTGTTTGTATGCTTTGTTTGTGTGTTTGTGTGTTTGTTTGTTTGTTTATAACCGAGTTTCTGTGAAATAAACACTACCCCGCAGTCATAAGAGGTAAATTAACATATCCGCTGTATTTTGAGTATCAGGTTTCGATCACCATGACTACACAAAATAATCCATATGGCTTTCTAAACTGCATTGTGTCGATTGAAAACCTATTTCACTACCGACTGACTGTTCTATACTGATTCGATTCCATCCACTTTGCATTTGGGCAGCATTATATATATATACTGAGGTGGTTTGATTGCATTCTCCTTCACTGATTGATTCCACCATGTATTGTTTGTTTGACTGCGATCCCCCGCGTAGCTCAGTGGTACAGCGTTTGGCTGGGCCACCGATGACCCAGGTTCGATTTTCGTAGTGGGCAAGATACAAGTGGCCATTGTTCACTGTCCCCATCTTAGCAGTAGATTACTCCGGTGGTTCAGTGTTCATTTTAGGTGCCCGTCTCCCGCTTCCTTCTCCTTCTCGCCCTCTTTCATTTTTTTCTTCCTTTGGATGGCTATCCCCGTTTGCCATATCGCCAATGGTGGGTGCCGGTGTAGACGTTAAACCTCAATGTTATAATAATAATAATACAGTACATTTGTATCGCGCAGTACCTCGCAAACGGTAAGGAAAGCGAGCTCGCCGCGCTTGACAACACACGTGCAATCACACACACACACGCACACACACACACACACGCACACCCACGCACGCACACAGAACACGTATACACTTATCAAATGATGAAATAATTACAGTAAAACATGGCCATGTAAAACAACAGATAATATGAATACCAAGAACCGAGCCGGTGTCGCCACCATCCATGAACAGATGACGTGACTTGGTAAAAGATTACATATGGGGATAGAAGGGAGGGGGAGTGAAAATTATTGAGTTTGCATGTTAAAAAGGTGGGTCTTTAATTGGCGCTTGAAGGAAGAAAGTGATGGAGCATGTCGGAGTTGCATGGGTAGTGAGTTCCAGGCAGTTGCAGCAGAGAAAGAGAAAGATCGTTCACCATAGGTCTTTGAGTGAACACGGGGGATAGAAAGCAGTCTTGTATCAGAAAAAGGGCGGAGTTGTCTTGCAGGAGAGTTGACAGAGCTAGAGAGAAGGTCAGTAAAGTATGAAGGGACAGAACCCGTGAAGAATTTGAAAACAATAGTTGAGAGCTTGTACAAGATGCGAGCTCGAACAGGGAGCCAATGAAGAGGTCGGAGTAGAGGGGTGGCATGGTCTCGTTTTTTAGCTTTAAGAACAAGGCGGGCGGCAGAGTTTTGGACTTTCTGAAGTTTTTCAAGAAGGTAGAGAGAGGAGCCAGAGAGGAGAGAGTTGCAGTAGTCAAGTTTAGATAGAACAAATGCACAGACAAGAGTGTTGGTTGTTTCGGTTGTAAGATATTGTCTGATGGAGCGAATGCGGTGAATTTCGAAATAGGTAGAGCGGCATATGTTGGAAATGTGTTGGTCAAGTGACATGTCAGAAGACAGAATGAAACCTAAGTTGCGGGCATGGTCAGAAAATGAAATGGAGAGGTTCCTACTGTGATGCTGTTTGGTAAATCAGATTTGTCGGATTTCTTTTTGATCAAGAGCGCTTCAGTTTTGTCATCATTGAGCTTTAGACGGTTTTCGGACTTCCATTGTTTGACGTCAGTGATGCATGCCTGCATGGACTGGACGGAGGCGTGTGCATTTGAAGAGCTGAAAGAGGTGTGGAGTTGTGTGTCGTCTGCAAATGACTGACTGTTGACAGAGTGAGAATAGATGAGATCAGAGAGGGGCTTAGTGTACAGAATGAAGAGGACAGGACCGAGGACAGAACCTTGAGGGACACCAAAGGAGAGTGGGACAGACGAGGAAGAGTGTTCACCAATGAGGACAGACTGAGACCTGTGAAAGAGGTAGGATTGAAACCAGTAGAGACAAGTTCCAGAGATTCCGTAGAGAGTGGAGAGTCTTTGAAGGAGAATGTTGTGGTCAGTAGTGTCAAAAGCAGAAGATAGGTCTAAGAGAGTGAGGAGGGACACATCGCCCACGTCCAGGCCACTCAGTATGTCATTTGTCACTTTGATGAGGGCGGTTTCTGTGCTATGGTTGGGGCGGTAAGCAGACTGTGATGGAGGAAGGAGGTTGTGTTCAGTGAGGTAAGAAAAGAGTTGCTGAAGGACTACTTTTTCCAAGACTTTAGAAAGAAAAGACAAGTTGGACACAGGTCTGTATAGTTTTTGAGATTGTTCTGATGTAAAGATGGTTTCTTGAGCAAGGGCTTTACCACAGCAGATTTGAAAATAGAAGGGACGGTGCCAGATTGTAAGCTCGTGTTGATGATGGATGTGAGAGTAGGAAGCGGGACATCTAGGCATTCACGGAGAAGGGGGGTGGGTAGGGGATCAAGTGGGCAGCTTGTGGGTTTTGACTGCAAGATGATCTTTCGAAGATTGTCGCAAACCTGGGTGTTACTGGGTGATCACTACTGGTGAAGGACTACCTTGACTTTCATGACTTACCCCAGAACATGGTTTTATTTCAATAAAAAAACCTAAGGTACACCATTTACTTCCAACACTTCACAAACACATAACACGTTTTTCCAAGTTCGATTATTTTATTATATTCCGTTCATTTTTCTCCGAAATCGGTACGATACTTTGGCGATACTTTTTCGTCGTGGTTACCGAAAATGTTCTTGCTTTCAATTTTTTTTTTACTTAGCTCTAAACTTCGTCCTCGTTGAAATCGTTGATGAATGAAGAAACCAGTCTTTAGAATGATGAGTTGTGGAAAAGTTCATAAGAACTGGAACTTGACGTCGATGTCGCCGTTAGATCTAATGGCTGTCCATGACCCACCAGTGACTTCTGTAGCCCTCGTTAACGTACAGTTCCATCTTAGAATCAGTCACTCCGATCATAAGCCAGACGTCATCGAAGAATCCAGTGCCAGTCTCAAAGATGACATCGTCACGGAATTCCAAGACGATTCATACCACAGAATAAAAAAACACCTGCCGAACAAAACTAGTCTTAGAAATCTGCATGAAAATTATTTTCATACAAACTTAAACTCCTCCAGGTCCGGCTCTGCTTGGAAAAACATGTTACGATTAATCAACACATCAGTCCCCTGAAAACCAACTGCATTCAGACGAACCAACTATCTTTCTCTGGAAAAGAAATGCATTCAAACAAACAAACTATCTTTCTCCTCTGGAAAACAAATGCATTCAATGAACAAACTATTTTTCTACTCTGAAAAACAAATGCATTCAATGAACAAACTATTTTTCTCCTCTGAAAAATACATATATTCAATGAACAAATCATCACACGTATCAATCTTCTTGGGAAATTATCTTGAATGAAGAAAAATCTAAATATTTACCCTACGGTGCCAGAATTTCAGCTAAAGCTGATCAAACGTCGAGGAACAACTATCTTCCTGGCCCAACCACATCTGACATCATTCAGCCTCCAGCTAAACTGTCGTTGGCACCCCACAGAATAAGTTGCCTCGGAGCTTGGGTAGAATCCTCCCTGTCTAGTCTAGATCTCTCTCCCAACTGATTGACAGTTTTCCTAACCGATTTCGCCTCTGTTTCATTTTACTAAGGTTACCATACTTTTATCATTAAAACAACCAATGAAAATTTCCCAACGCAAACAAATGACCTATCACCTCAAATATTATATTTTGTAAATTTAATAGCTCACAACCTCTTTGCTTTTCCTAAAATTTTATTATTGGCATTAATCACAAACTTTCACACAAAAGAATCATCGATAAAAATCGTCCATTTTATTCTTTTCCAGGAATACACAAAATGGCGATTGACATGCAGCAAATTTGACGTCATATTTCTAAATCTAGCACAGGCACTCTATAAAACAATTTGCACTTGGAAAATAAAAATTCTCGCGAGCGTTTCGTTTCGCGACATTACGCCCCTCCTCTTGAGCTGAAACATCCATGTTTAAGCTATTCTTTTACAAGTGCAAGCGACTCAAATAGTCTGCGCCAACATTGTCTTTCCCTTTGATAACTTTGACTGTGAAAGAATACTGTTGCAACTGGAGAGCCCACCTCATCAGTCGACCATTCTCAGTCTTGGTTTTCTGCAAATATGTGAGTGGTTGGTGGTCCGTCTCCAAAGTGAAATGTGTTGAGTACAGGTACTGTTCAAACTTCTTGACCACTCCCAAACACTCCTTTTCGATGGTCGAGTAGTTTTTCTCTGCACGGTTAAGCTTCTTGCTTGCATAGGCTACTGGCTGTAACCCTTGCCCTTGATCTTGCAGTAAAACTGCTCCCACTGCAACATCTGATGCGTCACTCCTCAGAGTAAATGGTTTGCTGACGTCAGGTAGCAATAACACTGGTTTGCTTACCAAGCAATCTTTGAGTTTAATGAAAGCTGCTTCACAGTTTTCATCCCAGGCCACTTTTTCTGGTAGACCTTTCTTTGTCAAATCAGTCAACGGAGCGCTGATTTCCGCATAGTTGCTGATGTATTTCCTGTAGAACCCCACTAGGCCTAGGAATGCTCTGACTTCTTTCTTTGTGATCGGTCTGCTGGCTGACCTGATTTTCTCTGTTTTGTCATCATCAGGCATGACTGTGCCTCCACCCACATGATGACCCAAATAGTCTAACTCCCCGAAACCAAAGTAGCACTTAGAGGGTTTCGCTGTAAGACCTGCCTCCTCCAACCTTTTCAACACAGCATCAATGGCCTTTACATGCTGTTCCCACGTTTCAGTAGCAATGATGATGTCATCAATGAAATGTTCAATATCATCACGCTTCAGAGGTTCAAGTAGCTTGCGCATCATTCGAGTGAAAATAGAACTCGCAGTCTTGATTCCGAATGGCATATAAGCGAAACAGTACTGTCCCATGGGTGTACTAAACGCCGTTTTCGGTTTATCCTCTTCTTTGACTGGTATCTGCCAATACCCTTTCGTCAAGTCTATCTTTGACAAATAACGTGCTTTCTGCAATTTTGCAAAGATTTGTGGCACATCAGGAATAGGTTCCGAATCGAACTCTACCTGCTTGTTGAGGCTTCTATAGTCAATACAGAACCGTATTTCACCATCCTTCTTCTTCGCCAACACAATCGGACTATTGTAAGGCGACACTGTTGGTTCTATGACTCCCAACTCCAACATGTCAATGACCTCTTTCTTCACTGTTTCTACCTGCGCAAATGGTAGCGGGTATTGCCTCACATGCACTGGCTCTTTTGATGTAAGTTTGAATTCACATTCTTCGATTTTGCATTTCCCTGGTATGTCTTTAAGCACATTTTTTCTCCTGTCGCAAATAGACAAAATTTCAGCCTGTTTGTGCTCGTCCAACTCAGGGTTGATCTTCACGTCTCTGGGACCTTCTTTTGCATGCAACGTAAGCATAGGAAAACGATCTATGCCTAGTGCTCCCATCTCTTCATCGTACACATCGTCAACCACAACGCTCACTTCCTCCTCATCTGTCTCCATGACCACCGCGTTTGGCTGTACTTCATTTGTTTCTGTTTGCTTTCCGTCACGTTCGACGTACAATTTCAGCAAATTCGCATGTAGCAGCTTTTCATGTCCCCTTATCTTGATTCTGTAGTTGCAGCTGCCCACTTTCTCCACAACTGGATAAGGACCTTTCCACGTTAGCTGCAGCTTGTTGTGTTTTGCGGGCAACAAAAGCAAAACTTTGTCCCCGACCACAAATTTTCTGTCTTTGGCCTTCTTGTCGTACGCCCTCGTGTACCTGAGCGCTGCCTTGCTGAGGTTGTTCTTGGCAATCTCACAAGTTTTCTCGATTTTGTTCGTGAGATCCGTGATATGACTAATCGTGGATCGCACTTCCTCTCCTGCATCCTCGTTTGTCCACACCTGACGTAGAACCTGCATAGGCCCTCGTACTTCACGCCCATACAACAGTTCAAAAGGCGAAAATTGCAAGCTTTCTTGCGGTACCTCCCTGTAAGCAAACAATAACGCTGGCAAAAACTTGTCCCAGTCCTTGGGCTGTTCTTGACAAAGTCTCTTCATCATGTCCTTGAGTGTGGCATTAAACTTCTCTGTCAAACCATTTGTTTGCGGGTGAAAGGGTGTAGTATGGATCCCCTTTATGTTGAGAAGCTTGTTCATTCTCTCCATGATTTCGCTGGTGAATTGGGTACCCCTATCTGTGATCACTTCCTTAGGAATTCCCATCCTGGTCCAATAGATCCACAACGCCTCGCTCACTGTCTCTGCTCTAATATCCTTCAGAGGTGTCGCTTCTACATACCGCGTGGCATAGTCAACCATGGTCAATATGTATCGATGACCCCTGCTGGACGCTGGTAGTATCGGACCAATGATATCTACCCCAACTCGCTCGAAAGGTGTGCTGATAAGCGGCATGCTTTTCATCGGGACCTTCCTAGTTGCTCCCTTTCTCGTGCTCCTCTGACACACGTCACATGACGCACAATAACGTTTGACGTCACCACAGATACCCGGCCAATAGAAATCACGCCATATCCGGTCGCGAGTTCGGCGTACTCCTTGATGTCCTGCCATCGGTGTATCATGAGCCAATTTGAGCACATCTGATCGGTACCGTTCTGGCACTACCACTTGTCTACATGGTTTACCTTCACTCATGTAAACTCTGTACAAAATGTCTTTCTTCCACTCGTAGTGGGTTTCTTGCTTGAGCGCTAGCTCTGCCCTTTCCCGAATTTTTCCTAAAGTCGGGTCTGCCTTCTGTTCCTTAGATAGATCTTCAGGACGTATTTGCCATAAGTCAATCTGCTTAGGAATCCATGGCTTGGCTTGTGCTTGTTGCTTCTCCTGCAACCTGGTTTGTACTGGTGCTACAACTTGTTCCTCCGGTTGCTCTACCAACGGAAACAATGGAACTTTGACCTCAGTCCCGTCTGTCATCTTCCTGTTATTTCCTATCAGAACTTGATGTACCAGTGTCTTCAAAACCAAAACACGCGTTTCTCCAACGAAAAACGGAGTTTCCAAATGCACCACAGCAATGGGCACTTTCTTTCACTTGGATGAATCTGCAAGTGTCACGTTCTGATATTCGCCCGTATACTTGCTTGGGGAAACTAAACTTGAATCCACCAATATGCTACTGGCCCCTGTATCCCGAATACCTTGAGCCTTTACTCCATCCACTTTCAATTCACAGTTCGGTTCATAGCCGTCTTCACTACATCGATTACATGGTTTCTGTTCCTGGGTCACGTTGACCGCATTCACAACAGCTGACGCTAGGTTTGAGTTTGGTCTGTTTCTATTCACATTTGCCTTTTGGCAATCCCTCATCAAATGTGGGCCTCCACATCGAAAACATCCCTTGAAGTTTTGCTGAGTCTTGTTCATTCCTGACGCACCCGCGTTACCAGGACCTGTCGTTTGACCACTCATCCCTCCATTACGTCGTTGTCCCATGTTCGAATTCTGCGTTTGCTGGTTAACCCTGGGACGGTTTTCCATTCTAGCACTGGGTCCAATGGGCCGCCTCGTTGCTATCGGACCTCCAGCATTCTGCGCATCTTCATACGTTTGAGCATGGACCACCACTTCGTCCACACACGTAGGGTTTCTTTCCCTAATAAATCTCGCCTCCTCTTGAGACACTATCTCCAACATTTTGTCCATGAGAATTAAATCTTTCAGCTCACCTGATTTTCCTTCTTTCTCAGACAAATCCACCCATCTGTCCAAATACATCCCCATCCTGTTCCTACACTCCCTGATGCCTTCATGACTGCCCCGCTTGAATTCCTTGAACCTTTTTCGATATGTTTCAGCGGTCAGCTGGAAACGCCTCATGATCGCAGCCTTGACCATGTCGTAATCCATAATTTCCTCATCAGACATCTCAGTGTAGACCTGCCGCGCTTGGCCTCGTAATTGACCAGACAGTCTTATCGCCCACTCATCCTTGTTCCAACCTGACAAGGTAGCGATACGTTCAAACTGTTTCAGGTAGACCTCTACATCGTCCTTATCATCCAAATAAGGTACATTCACATTCAGACAGCTCCTCGCTGCCCTCGGCTCGGGATAAAAAGTTTGATTTTGGTCCCCATCATCTGCAGTCCACTCTTGCGCCTTTCTCAACTCAAACTCGTTTTGCATGGCCATTTGTTCCAATTTTGCCTTGGCCTCCCTTTCTTCTCTCATAATGCGCTCTTCTCGTTCTTCACGTCGGAGCTGGTCCTCCCGTTGCTCCTGCCGTATCTTTTCTGCTTTCTCTTCCTCTTCCTTTCGGATCCTCTCCGATTTCTCTTCCTCCCTTATCCTCTCAGCTTTCTCTTCCTCCCTTATCCTCTCCGCTTTCTCTTCCTCCCTTATCCTCTCAGCTTTCTCTTCCTTCCTTATCCTCTCAGCTTTCTCTTCCTCTTCTTTTCTTCTCTTTTCCACATACACTGCCAGATCCTTATCTGTCAGACCCAGGATGATCCCATCCTGCTTGTAGGCTAGCAGCGGAGACTCAGTCTCCATCTGAACTGGTTGCTGCCTCGGCATCCTCCTAGCCAAACTTTCCCTAAACTAATCCTGTTTTACTACAGGTAACCTTGGTAGATAAAACCACAGACTATTTAGGCCTCTAACGTACTCACCTTTCCAAAGGTTAAAGTACTACAACGGATACGCTTGCGCTCTAGCCCCCAAACGGCTATTCTATCACAGCTATCCTTACGTGAACGTTTATACACTCATAACACGATCACCGACGATAATCCACCACCGTCCAGATTATCATCCACGCTTAGTCTCCTGGTTAAGTAAAACGTCTAACTAGACCCACATTTACTAACCAGCACTACCAATTACCACAATTGGTTAAACTGTCAATCGGACACTACCGAATCTGACTTTCAGACCCTCAACTAGAAACAATTCTTGGTTAGAGGTTTGACCTGACTAAGCAACACAGAGCTAATTAGGTTGACCGCCTCACCGATCAATACATAACCTCTAGCCTGTCTTCGAACAACACTGAAACTATACAATGTTTTCGGAACATCCAACTTACTTAAAGTTTAAGCTGGAAAACTTACTTTCAAACTATGACCGATACTCTACCCTACGTACTCCATCAGGATAATAAACGTCATAGGTTGCAGAAACTGTTCAGCCTAAGTATACCTTCGACCAAAACACTAGTACCTACGTACAATAGCTATTGCAAACTCTGCAATCAAAGGTTCGAAATTTTGGAAAAGTAAAACTTATATCCAAAATATCTTTAATCCTACTACGGATAATACCGGTCTTCACTTCTCAACCGCCAGAATAAATAATTTCAAACGAGATGATTTCCCTGAAGATACTTGCACAGCTGGGCTCTCAGACAATATGTACCCACTGATGCACTAACATGTTAGCAGATATAATGCACATTTTATGTAAGCAATGACTAGCAACAACATAAAACAATATCTTACCTATACTGCTCTCTAATCATGCTCATGCAGACGTGCAACAATTACATCAAGGTAACCACAACTTGAAGCAAGAACTTATTATTATGGAAAAAATTACGAAAACTCGCTGAAGTGTTGAATTTGTAAAGTATTGGATTAATGGTGCACCTCTGACATTAAAAAAAATGAATGGCTCGTTACCCCCTAGAATTTTCCAGAAATTCTAATCCCGGACGATGAACCCAGAATGTCGCAAACCTGGGTGTTACTGGGTGATCACTACTGGTGAAGGACTACCTTGACTTTCATGACTTACCCCAGAACATGGTTTTATTTCAATAAAAAAACCTAAGGTACACCATTTACTTCCAACACTTCACAAACACATAACACGTTTTTCCAAGTTTGATTATTTTATTATATTCCGTTCATTTTTCTCCGAAATCGGAACGATACTTTGGCGATACTTTTTCGTCGTGGTTACCGAAAATGTTCTTGCTTTCAATTTTTTTTTTACTTAGCTCTAAACTTCGTCCTCGTTGAAATCGTTGATGAATGAAGAAACCAGTCTTTAGAATGATGAGTTGTGGAAAAGTTCATAAGAACTGGAACTTGACGTCGATGTCGCCGTTAGATCTAATGGCTGTCCATGACCCACCAGTGACTTCTGTAGCCCTCGTTAACGTACAGTTCCATCTTAGAATCAGTCACTCCGATCATAAGCCAGACGTCATCGAAGAATCCAGTGCCAGTCTCAAAGATGACATCGTCACGGAATTCCAAGACGATTCATACCACAGAATAAAAAAACACCTGCCGAACAAAACTAGTCTTAGAAATCTGCATGAAAATTATTTTCATACAAACTTAAACTCCTCCAGGTCCGGCTCTGCTTGGAAAAACATGTTACGATTAATCAACACATCAGTCCCCTGAAAACCAACTGCATTCAGACGAACCAACTATCTTTCTCTGGAAAAGAAATGCATTCAAACAAACAAACTATCTTTCTCCTCTGGAAAACAAATGCATTCAATGAACAAACTATTTTTCTACTCTTAAAAACAAATGCATTCAATGAACAAACTATTTTTCTCCTCTGAAAAATACATATATTCAATGAACAAATCATCACACGTATCAATCTTCTTGGGAAATTATCTTGAATGAAGAAAAATCTAAATATTTACCCTACGGTGCCAGAATTTCAGCTAAAGCTGATCAAACGTCGAGGAACAACTATCTTCCTGGCCCAACCACATCTGACATCATTCAGCCTCCAGCTAAACTGTCGTTGGCACCCCACAGAATAAGTTGCCTCGGAGCTTGGGTAGAATCCTCCCTGTCTAGTCTAGATCTCTCTCCCAACTGATTGACAGTTTTCCTAACCGATTTCGCCTCTGTTTCATTTTACTAAGGTTACCATACTTTTATCATTAAAACAACCAATGAAAATTTCCCAACGCAAACAAATGACCTATCATCTCAAATATTATATTTTGTAAAATTAATAGCTCACAACCTCTTTGCTTTTCCTAAAATTTTATTATTGGCATTAATCACAAACTTTCACACAAAAGAATCATCGATAAAAATCGTCCATTTTATTCTTTTCCAGGAATACACAAAATGGCGATTGACATGCAGCAAATTTGACGTCATATTTCTAAATCTAGCACAGGCACTCTATAAAACAATTTGCACTTGGAAAATAAAAATTCTCGCGAGCGTTTCGTTTCGCGACAAAGATCATGCTCAGAAATGTGACAAAATGCAGAAAAGGAACAACTGTCCTCGTCACCAGACATGGATGGCACCGGCACCTGATCGAACTCGGCACGGATGTTGGTCACTTTCTTAACAAAGTAGTCACAGAATACGTCCGGGAGTTGTGAGAGTGGGTACATGGATGGCAGTGGGGATGACTTAATACGACCGCAGAGGCGGCCACAAACGTCAAACAACTGCCCGCTGCTCGAACTTTCGGCAATCTGGGAGCGGATAAAGACTGATTTGGCCTTATGAACAATGTTTGTAACAAGTCTCTTGGCGGCCGCGAAATGTTCATGTTCATAAATGTTCATTTATTCGTTGATTGCTTAACTGAATGATTGCTTATTTTTCAGATCGGCGCATCGCTGTTCGCCAGCAACGTTGGCAGCGAGCATTTCGTGGGCCTGGCAGGCAGTGGCGCGGCCTCTGGCATCGCCGTGGTGGCTTTCGAATGGGGGGTGAGTAGACCTGTGTATCTCTCACTGAACGGTGTTGTACAATGAAGACAAAACAGTTAAGTGTACCTACCACACGGGTTTTACTTGCCTAGCCTAACGCCTGGAGTTACATGACGGCATCTTGCAAATAATTCTTATGAGATGCTATCCAAATGTTCATTGTTTGTATTTTTTGTGAATGAAAAAAAAATCTTGACTTGAATTGATTTGATCCTCCAGGGAATAAAGGATTCCTACGAAAGCTCCATGTCCCTTTCTCTGCTAACATAAACTAGCACAGCTGTAAAAGTGTATAGAATAAGCACAGCTGTTTTTTGACCTAGCAAGAAAGGGACGCCTAACTTACAAACCTCGTTTGGTCGGTTGGAGCAGCGATAGAATATTATTTGATTTTTTTTTTAATTTTAAATCTGGCAACATTGCAATTTCCCACGTAAACTCATTGTCACGCGCAAAAAAAAAAAAAAAAAAAAAAAAGGCCCGGTGAAGAAGAAGGAGGAGGAGGAGAAGGAAGAGGAGCCGGGTGAAGAGGAGTAGGAGGGGTGTCTTCGTGGCAAAGTGGTTTAGTCGCCGGTTTCCTGTGCCGAAGGTCGCGAGTTTGTTTCTCGCAAGGGGCGAACTTATGTGACTTAGGTACGAGACGTAAACAGTCATAAATCATATCGTGTTGGTAAAACTTTCTCAGCGTTTACAGCAGAATTGTAGGCTTACGCTATCCTTATGGCTTTAAAAATCGTTTGTAGCTCTCCAATTACTTTAACATTCATATATGTGTTGATTCAATATGTTTTTTGTATTCTCTGCAGCATTGGTAAAACAAAACCATATATTTTATTTAAAATGTAATCTTTAATGCATAATATTATATTTATTGGAGTTACCTTTTGATGGATTCCTTCTCATTTTGGCATTTATTGGAATGGTGTAGTTGATAAATTGGTAAAACAAGGCGCAATTAAAGCCCCTAATTATATCACATAATTATAATAATATTGTGTTGTTGTTTGTTTTCAAATTTTAATTTACCTTATTGTCCCTTTTTTACATAGGGAAATTCTGGGCCGCCTCCCCTGGGGAAAGCATACTGGCAGCCTGTGGAGCGCCCAAACCCAACCTAACTAACATTAGTTGTGATTTTAAAATTTTGCTGAGGGAGCAAACCGGAGTACCTGGAGAAAACCCCCGAGACGTTGCCTGAGTCGAAAGTAAATAATATTCGGAGAAACATAACGCCCCGATGCAGTCACACATGTCAGGCGCCATTGGTTTCTGGCCTTTGGACAAGGCAAGTTAGTCCCATCTGAGCCTACTTGGCCACAACTTTCGCAATATATAATATAAAGCCTTCATTATCTTAATTACTATCGTTATTAAAAATTGGATATATTCTACACTACCTTACAATAAGAAGGTTGGGAGTGTTGTTTGTCCAAGACATTGATGTAAGCTTATTAGTAAACTAAGAGTAAATCTATGGAACACCTAGTTTTCCCAAAAATATAGTTTGTACTTGTCTACATCCAATACCTGTTAAACATAGTTTATATGAATGTACTATTTTAATTCCACTAAGCTTATATTAAAAACCATCAATATTGAAGAATCCGTTGAAATGGTAGTGCATGGTCCCGCGATATTTGACATTGCCCGTATACTTTACATGTCCGCAGTTGGTAAATTGTAATGTTACTTTTTATGATTATAGTTCAACTTTAAGTGTTATATTTACTTTAATGTTTGTTTTGCTATGAGCAAAAAAGAGTGTATGGTCTAAAATCATATACGTGTAAACAGACGTTAAAATAAATTATTGAATTGATTGAATTAAAATGTACAAGACTATTGAGGTCACCGAGGGTTTTTCCTAGAACTCCGGTTTCCTCCCTCCCTTCAGTAATGGTGTTGGATGCAGTCAATCTAAACATTTACAAAAATAAACATTCGATTTTCTTTCTATCCTATAATAGAGATCTCCCTGCCTTTACACCCATGTTTGAGTGATAGATGTGTGTTTGTTGTGCGTGTGAGAGTGGGTGAAACATGTAAGTGTGTGTGTTGGTACAGATTGCCGTGGTTTCAACCTGATTAGTTAATGGGGGAAAGCTCGTATATAGCATCAAATATTATTATTATTATTATTATTATTATTATTATTATTATTATTATTATTATTATTATTATCATCATCATCATCATCATCATCATCATCATCATCATCATCATCATCATTTTTAAAAATCCTTGACATCATGGCCCTTTAATATTTGTTTACAGGCAGTGATATTGCTTGTGTTGCTGGGATGGTTCTTTCTACCTGTGTACCTGACAGCACAGGTGAGTTTGCTTGCATTAAAGACCACGCCATCTCGGTCCCTTTAATATTGACAGTGAATGTTGCCCCATTGAAAACAGAGTTAACTTGCAACAACTAAAAAACCACCCTTTCCAAGATTTTTTTTAATCAATACATTCCGGTGTAGGTGTGTGTGTGTGCGTGTGTGTAGGTGGGTGTGTGTGTAGGTGGGTGTGTGTGTAGGTGGGTGTGTGTGGACGTGTACTTATGTCAAAGTGGTAACTCGACTGTTTTTTTAGTCATAAATGGGGTCTTTTGCTCGGACCCCACTTTTTTCCAGGGCCCCACTTTTGCAAAAAAGTGCGCGGGAGTGCTCTTTTAGTGCATGGGAGTGCAGTTGTAGTGCATGAGAGTGTTTTAAGTACAGAGGAGTGCACTATCCGGGACGGAGAAAATCCAGTCAATTTTCGGAACATTTTTGAAGTAGGTCATCTTTTTAGACGGATTGAGCCAATATTGCATCACATTCTTACATTTCTAGATGAAGTTTGCGTTCTTTCCGTCAAAAAAGTCAAGTCAAGTCAAGTCAAGTCAAGTCAATGCATTCTTTATTTCTCAGAAAGAAAAATGTGGGTTGTCGCTTTGCAAGACAAGACAAGATTTTATAATGGCAATAAACACAGTGACAGAAATGGAATAGTAACATAACATTGAGGGGAAAAAAATCACACACACAAACACACACACGCACACACACACCCTCAATTACGTTATTACAGTATAATATTCAGCTCAAACAAACATACCAGATACACAACATTTGTACCCTTGCGTGCATCTGCATGTAATCACACACACACAAACATACACACACACAACATTACATAGGTTACATTACATGTAGGAAAGGATCCATTACAACAAATACGTTCATAGCAGGTGGAAGAGGTTACGCGAATGAGCACTCTCGGAAGGGGTAAGTGGTGGAGATGGGTCGGTGGTAGCAAAACAGTGCGGGGAAGGGGGTGGGTTTTAACGCATACTGACAATAGTCCATCTGGGGTGGTTCTGTCCTAGCGCTGTACTATGTGCCGCCCGATTAACGCATTAAAGCATTTGACTGCGTTAGGAACAAAGCTGTTCCTGAGTTTGACTTTGTTGCATTTTGGTACTCTGTACCTGCACTGCGATGGCAAGATATCAAACTCACTGTTCAGAGGGTGCGAAGTGTCGGCCAAGACCCCACTTTCCGATTCCTACATTCTAAAGAAACCTCAGTTTTGATCGAATACAACCTTGTGTGTGGGTGTGTGTGTGTGGGTGTGTGTGTGTGGGTGTGTGTAGGTGTGTGTGTGTGTGTGTGTGTGTGTGTGTGTGTGCGCGCCAATTAATAGCAACCGCTAGCATTTAGTAGATCGTAGATCGTATCGGTGTACCGTTAAACAAGGGGAATCACTCCCGGTCAGAACAGAAATGGAAAATTCAAACAAAAGGCCTCTATATCATTTGTTTATGTAATAGCAATGCGAATTTCATGCTAAACTCATTTCCGCCAAAATGTTTACAAAGGCTTTGATTTGGGGGCCCTATTAATGCAATATTTAAAACAAAGTACACGCAGTAACATGTTGGACATTACATAAGCGACGGTAGTTATGCTTACTAGGGAAAGAGAGAAAGAGACAGAGGAAAAAAAGAACAGAAGAAAATAAATAAATTAATAAATAAGCGAAAACTAAATGTCAGCTATATTGGTTCTATTTTGTATATTAATTGATTGACTGATTGATTGATGTGTTACAGGTGTTCACGATACCTGAGTACCTGGGCAGGAGATTTGGTGGTTACCGAATGCGGATTTACCTCAGTTGTGTGGGGCTCTCTCTGTACGTTCTGACCAAAGTCTCCGTAAGTTTTATTTCCCTTATGTTCCAGTCCATGGTTTTACTGAAATTTATTATTATTATTATTATTATTATTATTATTATTATTATTATTATTATTATTATTATTATTATTATTATTATTATTATTATTTCTAGGAATGCTTGGTTACTCGTTCCACATATTTATTTTGCTTCTGTAGGATAAAAGCTAAGACGGAACAGGCCCTCGAAAATTAGCGCTTTTGAAAAATGCTATTATGATCCTATGTGTGAGAGTGTCGTAGTACATTTGGATGGCTTTGTTACACTCGATGTTGTTTTTATCAGTAGTTGATTAAGCCCCAATGCTTGAATCCTCCTGATGAGTGTAACTCAGATTCGTTTATCCACGCAACCCGTTCAATTATCAACAAGACGGAAGTCGTATGTAGTTTTTAAACTTTATTCAGCGAACATCAACAACTGCATACAATCGCTTTTTCCACTCTCAACTTTTTACTTTCAACAAAACACCTGTTTTGAAACAGTGCGGCACTTATATAGTCTCTCTAACCCCAGAGAAATAAAGAACATTCGGGCAAGACACAATTTAAACCAATCAGAACAAATTTCATCATCACTGTCTCACGACATACAACCATATTTAGAATGGAAGCGCCTCTAGTTACCACTAGAATTATCCACACGCTTCGATCGATAGTAAACAACCAACTCTAGAAAATTCTCAAATAATATCGACCAACTAAAATTATCAACATTATACAAAGCTTCTTCTAACAACAACGCAAAATCAAATCAAAGGTAAATACACTCTGTTATTGCATGCTTTGAAAAATAAAACGATCTGATCTATCGCGCGCGTCACACACGAACTATCGTGCGCGTTTCAACGTAACAGGCTTGCCATCTCTAAAAGTGGCATCAATGCATTTTCTGTAGTATACTCATTGTCACAAACATTGAACAAACGTCTTTGATACAGCGGCCCTTGGTGCTGCTAGCGATCCGCTGTTGATGCTGATGATGACAACGATGATGATGATGATGATGATGATGATGATGATGATGATGATGATGATGATGATGATGATGATGATGATGATGATGATGATGATGATGATGATGATGATGATGCAGCTTGTCCACTTGTAGGTGGACGTGTATGCTGGTGGGGTGTTTATTCAGCAAGCGACGGGTTGGAACCTCTACCTGTCCATGATTCCCTTGCTGCTTCTCACCGCCGTCTACACGATCGCAGGTGACCTATACAATACAATACAATACAATACAATACAATGCAAGGCAAGGCAGTGCAGTGCAATGCAATGCAATGCAATACAATACAATACAATACAATACAATACAATACAATACAATACGACATTACACCGGCTTCCTCTCTCCCTTCATTAATGACGTTGGATGCAGTCGACCAAATAAATTTAAAAAATAAAAAAATCAGATCTTTTTAATAGCGACTATTCCGAACACATGTTAGAGTGATGAATGAATGGGTGTGTGTGTGTGTGTGCGTAGACATAAGCCTTGAAATGGGTGACTGCCCTTTTTATGCGGAGAATGGGTGTGTGTGTTACACTCGATATGATGTTGGTGTTTTTCTTTATCAGTATTTGATTCAGCCCCAATGCTGAAGTACTGATGAGTGTAGCTCAGATTCGTTTATCCACGCAACCCGTTCAAACAGCATACAAGTCACAGAGTCGACGTATGAAGTTTTCCACTTTTATTCAGCACACATCAACAACTGCATACAATCGCCTTTTCACTCTCTCCTTCTTACTTTCCAACTCACTATCAACAACTATCCCCTACCCACACACAGGGCATCCATTTTATAATTTTTTCTCTTATTCGAGGTGACGACAGGACGTTCTAGAAATGACGCATTACAACCAATCAGAATTAAAGATCGTCATCACTGACTTACGTCACACATATCTCTAAACATACCCGGAACGTTCTCTCACCTCGACATCCATCGGGAAACTTCTATCGAGAGTAAACACGCAGATCCAGAAAATTCTCCAATAATATCGACTAACACAAATTATCAACGTTATACAAAGCCTCTCCTAACAACAATGCAAACTCAAATCAAAGGTAAATAAACTCCATTATTGAATACTTTGCAAAACGAAATGATTAGATCTATCGTGCGCGTTTCAGACATGCTACCATTCGTGTTTCAACGTAACATAACCCCCCACTCAAGAAGAAATTTACCTAATTTATTTCAACAACGTTGAAACGTAATGCACAAACAAAGTACAGAATTAAGACTTATTTCAGACTGTCTGAATACTGTCAGTGTTCACAGTTCATTCACACAGAGTCAATATTCTTCCATCCGCAAGTCTATCTGGATATTGTCAATGTTCACAGTTCATCCACACAGTCAATGTTCTTTACTCACACACTCTGCTGAGGAAGTCCGCACCAACATTGTCTGATCCTTTGATAGACTCTACTCGCATGTTAAAGTTCTGCAAGTACATAGCCCATCTCATGATCCGACTGTTCACAAACTTGGCAGAGTTGAAGTAAGTTAGCGGCTTGTGATCAGTCTGTAGCACGAACTTCACTCCTTGAAGGTACAGTTCGAACTTCCGGATTCCCCATATGATGGCAAGGCACTCTTTCTCCATGGTCGAGTAATTTTTCTCAGCCCTGGACAGCTTCTTGCTGGCGTAACTGACCGGAAATAGTTTCCCTTCGTGTTCTTGCATCAGTATGGCGCCGATGCCTTCGTCCGCTGCGTCTGTTCTTAAGACGAATTCCTTGGAAGTGTCAGGCAGTCGTAGCACCGGATCCTTCGAAAGGAGGTCGCGCACAGTCTGGTATGCCTTCTCCTGAGACGGTCCCCACTGCACTTGGTTTGGACAGCCTTTCCGCACCAGGTCCGACAAGGGTGCTGTGATGGCGGAGTAGTTTGGTACAAACTCCCAGTAATATCCAGCCAACCCCAGGAAAGATCGCACCTGCTTCTTGGTTTGGGGACGTGGAGCGTTCAGAATCTTGGTGACGTTTTCTAGTAGAAGCCCCTTTTGTCCTTCTTTCAGCGAATGGCCGATAAAGTCTACGTTGTCAGTTCCCAGAATGCACTTACTGGGTCTCACGGTCAGGTTGGCTTCTGTGAGACGGTGAAACAGCTCCCTCAAGGTCTGCAGATGCTCTTCCCAGGTGCGAGTGTGGACTAGCAGGTCGTCCCAGTAACACACGACGTTGTCCATCCCATTGAGCATCTTCCTCATTCCTCTCTTCAGGGTAGCACCGCTGTTGACCATGCCAAACGGCATCCTCAGGCATTCGTACGTCCCATCAGGAGTTACAAAAGCAGTCTTTGGTATGTCCTGTTGACGCACGGGGACTTGCCAATAACCCTTGCTGAGGTCAATCTTTGAGAAGATTCTACTCCCCGATAATTGGCGGAAGAGGTCTGCTGCGGTAGGCATCGGCTCAGGGTCGAAGACGGTGATCTTATTAACCTTCCTGTAGTCGATACATACTCTGTTGCTCCCGTCCTTCTTCTTCACGACCACGACAGGGGACGCGTAGGGGGAACTGGACTCCCTGATGATGCCCATCTTCAGCATCTCATCGATGTCTTTCTTCAAGGATTCACAGGCCTTGAAAGGGATCGGGAAGGGCTTGGATCGAACAGGGATATTCGAAGTGAGGTGGACTTCGTGTTCGACCAAAGTTGTAGAGCCAGGGACATCGCTGAAGTTGTGGGGAAACTCACCCATAAGGTCCTTGAGCTCCATCTTTTGACCTTCCGTCAAGCTTGGTCCTAGCTTAACATCATCGATGCCTTCTTTGCTGTGGAAGTCTCCCAGTTCCAACAGTAATTCGCTGTCAAAGCTGTCGTCGGCCACAGCTGCTGTGGCTGCGTGCACAGTCTCTGATGGCCTTTCCACGTACAGCTTAAGGAGGTTGGCGTGGTATGTCTTGGAATGCTGGCCGACCTTCACCTTGTAGTCGTTGATTCCCACCACGGTCTCCACTTCGTACGGGCCTTTCCACTGCATCAGCAACTTATTATGATCAGTAGGTAGCAGCACCAGCATTTTGTTGCCAGGTTTAAACTTCCTGCTCACAGCCCTACGATCATAGTAGTGCTTTCCACAGTCCTGGGACTTCTTCAGGTTTTCTCTGGCTATCTCGAGAGTCTGCTCCAGCTTCTCCCGTAGCTCAAACACGTACTGGTAGCTGTTCTTCACCTCTGGGGTCTCTACTTCTTTCGTCCACAGTTCTTTCAGGATGTGCATCGGCCCTCTGATGGTTCTTCCGTACAGCAGCTCGAACGGAGAAAAGCCGGTGGACTCCTGCGGTACTTCTCTGTAGGCGAAAAGTAGGGCGTTGATGTAGCGATGCCATTGTCTGGGCTGCTCGCTGCGCAGTTTCTTCAGGGTGGACTTCAGCGTAGCATTGAACTTTTCGACGAGCCCGTTGCACATCGGATGGTAGGGTGTCGTAGTCAAATGCCGGATGCTCAGCAGTCTGTTGACCTCCTTCATACAGTCAGAGACGAACTGTGTCCCGAGGTCTGTCAGAATTTCTTCAGGCACTCCAAGTCTACTGAACATGTCCACCAGTGCCTCCGCTACAGTTTCAGTGTCAATCTTCTTCAGTGGCACTGCTTCTGGGTACCGAGTCGCATAGTCCACTAAAGTCAGTACCCATCGATGACCTTCTTCACTCGGAGGTCTTATTTCGCCGATTAAGTCTAAGGCCACCCTCTTGAAAGGTCGGTCGATCATAGGCATCCTCTGCATAGGCACTTTCGGGACCCTTCCTCGAGGTATGGTCTTCTGGCAAATGTCACATGATCGGCAGAAACGGCTGACGTCCGCATGAAGTCCTGGCCAGTAGAACACCGCCTGGATTCTATCCGACGTCTTCTTGATACCCAGGTGACCTCCCATGATTGAGTCATGCGCTACTTCCATCACCTGGCGCCTTAGGGGTAACGGTACCAAGACTTGACGTAGTGGTTTCCCTCCGTTGAGCCTCGGGTGCTGGAAGATTCGGTACAGGATCTTGGCCTTCACCTCAAAATAGACCGTACCACTGCCTTTGGTCACGTGGTCTTGGCGGTTCCTGTACTTGTTTAAAGTACTATCAGCTTCCTGGAGCTGGATCAGCTTATCTCTGTCCACGATGGCAGCTTTAGAGTTGTCGGCGACCTTCAGTGGCGTAGACGTCTTGTCTCTCTTGGCCTGGGCCCTGGTAGTAACAGCACCGACAATCTCTGGTCGGCAGGGCTGAGCCGGAGTAGCCACATTATCCCGTAGCAGCTCTGTAAGGTCCCCATCGGGAAATGGCAATGGATCCTCCTCCACAACTTCGACGCGTTGGGTTGAGGCAGGACTCCACTCTGGATCGGGGTCGTCGGGTCGTCTCGCGCCGTCGATATTCCCGATCATCAAATCATACAGCGGCTTCTTCAGGCAAACCGCTTCGACTTCGCCTATGTAGAAAGGGGTGTTGACATGAATCTTCGTAACTGGCGCTTTCACACATTTGCTGTCGGCCATGAGTGTCCATTTAGAATCGCCAGTGAATTGTTCTTTAGCGATTAGGTCTTCTCTGACGATGACCCCACTGCAGCCAGAGTCTCTTAAAACAGTCACTTCATGATTTCCGACGCGTCCCTTGGAAACAGGCATGTTCTGTACGGTCACAGCTGCGCTGGCGACGACGGGGATGGATTTCCCGTTGGCAAGGAGGAGTTGGCCATCAGTCATGCACTCTTGCACGTCCGCAGGGGTAGCTGTGCGGTTGGTCTCACTCGGAAGAATGACGCTCCCGCCGCACACTTGATGGTCAGATCTACTGTTTTGCCGTTGATTGGAGAAACGTCTCTGTCGGTTGCCCACCGCTGCATTGTCCGTACTGCCCCGCTGTCCGCTACTTTTGTTTTGAGGACAGTTAGCCGCTCTGTGGTCTGTAGCGTTGCAGGTGAAACAGCCTCTTGAATGCCCTTCCCTGGGAGGTGGCGTGGAGTCTGTCTGTTTCTGGGTCGTCTGGCTCCCCTGGATCTGGTTCACATTGTTTCCAGTCTTCTGAAAATGTTTCGTCGCGCTGGGTGGCCACAGGGTTTTCCCATGAGCGATGAGATATCTTTCAGCAGCCTCAGTCACATCTTTGAGCGTCTGCAGCTTTTGTTCTTCTAAGTGGGTCGCTAGGTCCTTGTGACAGGCATTGAGAAATTGTTCCTTCACGATCAGGTCATGGAGACTGTCGTAAGACTTCCTTTCGCCTGATAACTCCACCCACTTGTGTAGATATGTCGACAGGCGCTCCACAAACTGCTTTGGCGTCTCGTCTGACTTAGGCCGGCATTCACGTAAGCGTTTACGGTAGCCCTTCTCTGTAAAGTTGTAGCACTGCAATAGGGCCTCTTTCAAGACGTCGTAGTCTTTAGCGTCATCGTCCGACAATCTGGTGTAGACGTCGAGTGCTTGCCCCGTCAGAAGTGCACTTAGTCGAATCGCCCAGTCTTGAGGTTGCCAGTTAGAGCTTTTGGCAAACCTTTCAAATCTCGCCAAATAACTGTCGATCTGGTCCTTCCCATCGACAAACGCTGGCAATTTTGGAGCTTTGTTGTCACTGATAACTTGTGGCGCATGCTGATTGTTTTGGATACGCGCCAACTCTAGCTGGTATTGACGCTCAGCTTCTCTTTCTTGCCGCTGCTGTTCAATTTCCAGACGCTTCAGTTCAAATTCTCGTTCTTCACGCAATATTCTCTCCTGGAATTTGACGTACTCCGTCAGCTGTTTGCCTTTTAGATTTAGTTCAACCCCTTTCTGCCAGAGGTCCGCCATCTTGATGCTTTTCTGGAAAGTTCTTTTCTGGAAAGTTCTTGGCTGTGCTGTACCTTTCTAGACTGTCCTAGAACAGCACGCTTTCTGCAGTAGCGCTGATGCTTGCCACTAGTCGCTTTTGCTGACGCAGGCCCCGCTGTCCTCGTCGTATGCGACGCTGCACCACGCTGGTGTTGATGTACACGCTTCTGTGCTGAAGTAGACGCGACGTCCGCTCGTCGCTCTCTCTAATACTGGCGATGTAGCTCCGAGACTGTCCCTCGACGTAGTCTTGCGGCAGCCACGTAGTCCCGATCTGTTGTTCGCTCACGAAGCAACTCTTCAGCGACTACACGCCCTTGCAGTCAACCCGAACCTATCGGATGTGTAGTCCCAGTATGTTGGCCCCTCTCGACGCAACTCGTTGGCGGCTACCCTCGATGACTGCCTCTCGTAACGTTGACTCGCTTGTTGTAGCAGTTGAACCCTTGGCTATGGCGTGAATCCCGGCTTGGCCCCCAAAATGTTACACTCGATATGATGTTGGTGTTTTTCTTTATCAGTATTTGATTCAGCCCCGATGCTGAAGTACTGATGAGTGTAGCTCAGATTCGTTTATCCACGCAACCCGTTCAAACAGCATACAAGTCACAGAGTCGACGTATGAAGTTTTCCACTTTTATTCAGCACACATCAACAACTGCATACAATCGCCTTTTCACTCTCTCCTTCTTACTTTCCAACTCACTATCAACAACTATCCCCTACCCACACACAGGGCATCCATTTTATAATTTTTTCTCTTATTCGAGGTGACGACAGGACGTTCTAGAAATGACGCATTACAACCAATCAGAATTAAAGATCGTCATCACTGACTTACGTCACACATATCTCTAAACATACCCGGAACGTTCTCTCACCTCGACATCCATCGGGAAACTTCTATCGAGAGTAAACACGCAGATCCAGAAAATTCTCCAATAATATCGACTAACGCAAATTATCAACGTTATACAAAGCCTCTCCTAACAACAATGCAAACTCAAATCAAAGGTAAATAAACTCCATTATTGAATACTTTGCAAAACGAAACGATTAGATCTATCGTGTGCGTTTCAGACATACTACCATTCGTGTTTTAACGTAACAGTGTGTATTAGCCACCCACTTTTTTCTAAGTGCGCGGGAGTGCTCTTTTAGTGCATGGGAGTGCAGTTGTAGTGCATGAGAGTGTTTTAAGTACAAGGTGCTTATCCGGGACGGAGAAAATCCAGTCACTTTTCTGGAAAATTTTGAAGAAAGTTCGACCTATTTCGTCGCCTATAATAGGAGACGAACTAGGTCAACTTTTTAGACGGAAAGAGCCAATTTTGCATTAGATTCTTACATTTTTAGAAGAAATTTGCGTTCTTTCCATAAAAAAAACACACACAAAAAAAACACTTTCCGATTCCTACATCTTAGTAAAACCCAGTCTTGGTGTTCTACATACTTATTATTATTATTATTATTATTATTATTATTATTATTATTATTATTATTATTATTATTATTATTATTATTATTATTATTATTATTGACGCTATAAATGTATTGTATTACAGGTGGTCTGGCAGCTGTGGTGTTCACAGACGCTCTACAGACGATCATCATGCTGACCGGAGCCGTCGTCCTGGCTGCCATGGGTAACTCACAGAAATGATCCACTTCATGGACTGATGATGAGTGAATGTGGGGATGGACGGGATCACTGGGGGGCTGGGAGGATACCTGAATGGATAACAGAGACTTAGGACAATAAGATATGTGTTCGTTCAAATAATACAAATAGACGGGGAAAATCTTCATTATGCGTTATGCATAGCTCGTTATCTAAACTATAGAAATGGATATTTTCCTACGAGGGACGAATAGACGTGTTGATAGGGTTCACGAGTGGCTTGGTTGAGTGGGTAGTTGAACGAACTAGCGATGAGTGAATGGATAAATGGAGGGGGAAATAAGCGGCTGGTTGGATTGGTGGATAGATCGATGATTAAGTGACGGATTGGCAGATTGGTTGGCTAATTGTGTTGACTGATTGATCAATGACAGCGTACAGCGAGGTGGGCGGGTTGGAGGCCCTGTACTTCAAGTACACGCAGGCTGTCCCACTCTCCAGCACCCTCTTCAACATCACCAACCTCACCCTCCCCACAAACAACACGTGCGGTCTGCCACGCCCGGACGCCTTCCACATCTTCCGTGACCCCTTGACCTCTGACCTGCCTTGGCCCGGGGTCATGGTCAGAGCCACCCTTGCTTCTCTTTGGTACTGGTGTGCGGATCAGGTCAGTGTGATGTCTTATATAGCCTACAATCTTTAGCGTGGACTTGTTTCTCTGGAACAACCTCTCACTTTTCTATCAAGGTGGGGCAACTCGCGGAGTGGGATGGTTGAGACTACAAGGGCATACATAGGGAGGCACGGTGGCCGAATGGTTAGAGCGTTGGCTTGCGGATCGGAAGGTCACGGGTTCGAGCCCAGGCCGGAGCATTGTGTGGTGTCCTTGGGAAAGACTTTACTCCCGTTTCCTACTCCTTCGGATGAGAGTATAAACCGAGGTCTAGTCTGTGTCGCATACATTACATCATAACGGATTTTAAAGATCCTGACGCTCATGTCCTAGACGGGTGAGTGCCGGTAACAAGAACACACCCAGCATGCACCTTAGTAAATAATGATCAACACGATTGATTGTGGGCATATATGGCAAGACAAGATATCATCTGTGGGCATATATGGCAAGACAAGACATCATCTGTGGGCATATATTGCAAGACAAGACATACATCCAAGTAATAGTGGATCGTCGATAGCAAAGCGGTAGCAATCATGATATATTGAGAGTTATTGTTGGCTGCTCTTCTTCAAGTGCAGCAGCGCTAACATATGGTGTCTCACAGGGATAGGTGTAAGGTCCCCTTCTCTTCTACTTCTGCACTTCACAGTTAGGGTCGAGTAATAGAGCAGAACTAGCTATATCGTCAGTCGATTGCAGACGACACACAGTTGGCAAAGTTTCTCACCCAATCGCGTGATTGCAAAAGAGGCTATTGAAAGATTGGATTCATGCTGTGCAGTTGAAAAGTCTTGGATGGTACAAAATCGCATTAAATTAAATGACGACAAAACGAAGGCTTATCTGATAGGCTCTGAGGAGAACCGACAAAAGATAAACATCAACAGTGTCCAGGTAGGGGAAACTACCATCTCCTTCAGTGACTCAGTCCTAGACTTGGGTCTCATTCGCGACTATCAGTATTTGCCACGCCTACTTAGCGCCAAAACCTAATAATTATAAATATCATGAGATAATTACAAATTTCATAGAAAAAGTACAATTATCAAGGGATTTTTACAAATATCATTGAAAAATAAATTACAAATATTTTCGAGTGATCGTGTATATTTTTAGTTTTGACTCTAGCAATCCGTCTGGAAATGGGCCAAAACCGAAAATTGTAATTTTCACTTGATAACTACAATTTTTACGCGTTAATTGTGAACATGTTGTTGATATTTATAATTATCACATGATATTTATTATTATCACATGATATTTGTAATTATCAGGTTTTGGTGCTAGTATGCCGTCATATATTTGAATTACACAGAACATTATTATTACTATTAACACTGATACAAAACCTCGTATCTCCAAAAAATGAAGGCTTGACAAAAGGAAAAAAAATGTGTAAAAAAATCGGAGTCACCAAAACAAATGTTTTAAATATAATTTGTACTGAATACAAACTTTCTTTAAAACGTTTGTTTTGGTGATACCTGATTTTGTAAAAGAATTTTTTTGTTTTTATCAACAGTGCATTTTTGGAGATACGAGGTTTTGAATGGACACCGACGAAATGCAAGTTTTGGCGCTAGTAAGCCGCCTTAGTCAGAATTAAGCATGATCACGTAAAAATTTTAATTATGAAGAGAAAATTGTACTCGATATGTGAGAATAACAATTTTCGGTTTTGGCGCATTTCCAGGATTGCTAGAGCCAAAACTGAAAATTAAACATGATCGCGTGAAGGTATTTATAATTTTTCAATGATAATTGTAATTATCCCTTGATAATTGTAATTATCAAATGATATTTTTCATTATCTCATGATATTGTTAATTATTAGATTTTGGCGTAAATAGGCCATCATACCAGCGCCTTGAGCAGATCTAGAGCTCAATAAAAAAGGGATTTATGAAAACGATAAAATAAAAAGAGGGGCAGTTGCTTTGAAAATGCTGCCCAGGGCTGACCTAATTTTGAAAGTCATGTTTTTGTATGTTTCAAGGTCATCGTTCAGAGAGCCTTGGCGGCGCGGAGCATGGCGCATGCGCAGGCTGCTACCTTGATGGCCGGGTTTCTCAAGTTCACTCCCCTGTTTCTCATTATCGTTCCTGGCATGATCAGTCGCGTGCTTTATCCAGGTTATATTTTTAAAAAAAGAAGTTTTTTTAAATAATATTAAAGAAAAGAAACCAAGCACCCAGAACTTGCTGTTATATTTATATTTAGATCTAACAGAATATAGAATAGTTGTTTTGAATTTTAAAAAAAATCTTAATGCTAGCAATAGTTTGTAATTGGATTTTTGTTGTGGCATTTTAGACTTGTTGCATCCAAATCATTATTGAAGGGAGAAAGGAAACAGGAGTAACCTGAGAAACCCTGACTAGTCTCGTGCCTACAGTTACAGGATTGTCAATAGTCGGTTTAGCTTGAATCTTGATAAGTGTAACTCGAATTCGTGTATCCTCACAGCCTGTTCACTCAGCAACAAGGCAGGAGTCATAAAAAGTTTTCCAACTTTATTCAGCAAACACCAACAACTGAATACAATATCGCTTTCCGAAAAAAAATAAAAAATCGAGTTTCTTTCCGTCTTCCAATAGCGATCTCCCTGCCTTTACACCACCTGTTTGAGTGATTGGTGTGCATTTGGTGTGTATTTGGTGTGTGTGAGAATGGATGAGACAGGTAAGCGTGTATGTTGGTATAGATCGCCGCGCTTTGAGCCTGATTGATTTGGGGAAAGGCGCGTATATAGCATCCTGTATTATTATTATTATTATTATTATTATTATTATTATTATTATTATTATTATTATTATTATTATTATTAAAATCACTCCCAAAATCGCCGCTTGCAAGCAGACAGTGCATTACTTACTATATGTAGTCTCTCTGCAATCCAGTAAAGCTTAGAACATTCCAGAATGATGCAATAACACCCATTCAAAATAAAACTCCTCACCGGAACTACTCGCTGTTTTATGTCATAGAATGTTTACTAATTTACAAGATTCGACTAGCTATTGCCAGGAAGGCCTGGAACATTCGATCGATAATAAAGAAGTAGGCTAATTGTGGAAAATTATCAACGCTACTACAACACTATAGACCGACGAAAATTTTCAACATTATACAAAGCTATTTCTAGCAACAGCGCAGAATCAAATCAAAGGTAAATACACACTATTGTTGCATAATTTGCAACACAAAGCGTTCGGAACTATTGTGCGCGTCTCAATCGTAATTCCTAATTTACATAATTTGGCCCCTGATGGGTCCTACAGGGTTTTAAAACTATTAGGGAAATGCATTGTGGCCTAAATGATTGTTTGCTATACTGTGTCAAAGTTTGGTTTGGCGTTATTAAAAAACCATTAATTACCTCAGATTTTCTCATTTGTCAAATGTATCATTAGTACTAAATTAAAACGTCTATTTTCTCATTTCTGTCATTATGTACGGATTATACTTTTGTTATTGTAATTCCATTACATACTCTAATTACGTCTTTGTTTTTGCATCGTTTTTTCTTTTTTTTCTTTTTTTTTTGGGAGGAGGGAGGAGAAGGGGGGGGAGGAAAGGGTGCATACTGTATATTGTGTTTTGTACAGTATAACAACAGGAAACGTTTGATGGCTGTTTCTTCGTTTATTAGGTTAGCAACATCAGCATGGCGTCTGTGGGTGCGCTTTCTGCGTGGGTCTGTTGATCCTCGTTCCACATGTAATCATATTACGTCACTTATTGCGTCATCGTCAATAGAGTCTATCAGTCTCGGTCAGCAGGTCTCTCCTGTAGTCTCCCAAAAGCACAACACATACATTGATGCATTTTGAGTATTAGTATCAGTCTCGAGTCTTCACAAAATCGAAATACAAGAGCCATATGTACTTTGAATCAATCCATTTATCAATCAATAAATCACCCTATTATGTTCATAGGTGAAAATAGACATTTAAAATTAAACTTTTAAACAGTGTAACTATTTTTTTAAAGTATATATACTGTACTACATGTGTAGTTTGTTCTACAACATGTGTATTTGTAAGTATATTGGCTTACGTTTAGAATGATGGGTGTATTGTTACAGATCTGGTGGCGTGTAACGATCCCGATACGTGTATGGAGGTGTGCAACAATCCCTCTGGCTGCTCCAACATAGCCTACCCCTTGCTCATACTGAAAATGGCGCCCACAGGTAAGCAAGAGAAAAGATGACATTTAGTATTGGTTGTAATATATGAACCACCACGTCGCCTCCGTTTATGCTCACAGTTCCTGTTCAGCCCGTATGCCGCCCTGCATCGGAGGAAATGAGCAAGAAAAGGTCAGGTGCCAGGGCCTTCAAAGCCACAGCACTAGTGCTCTGAAACTCGTTGCCTTAGACGCCGAAGACAACAGAGCCTGTTGGATTGTTGAGAAAAAGACTTAGTCTTTTGTATTCTCTTGAGAGTGACTTTGTTTCTATGGACTTGGCCAAGCACCATTGTCACTCTCACTGTCTTCCCTACCCCACACTCCCCTCCCAGTTCTCTTTCCTGTCGTTTGATTTGTTGTTGTTGTTGTTGTTGTTGTTGTTGTTTCTCATCTTCCTTATGCGCAGCGAGCATTCGGTTTTGGATGGATACATGCGCGGCGCAAGTGGGCATCATCATCACCATAGCGTGAGTGACAAGCCATACTGCGCAGCGGAGATTAGGCCAGGCTCCAGTTGGCTTCTACGTCAGGAAGTGTGGGAGGGACGCGACGAGTCTCAGCTGCGCTGTGTGACGACAACCTCCAACGCATTCCGCCGCGTAGCTGGATCAACCGTGATTTTGATGACTCGGTGGTCCAGCCAGTGCGCGTGATGCGATGCAACGAGCTGGCTGTCTTTTGGCATCGTGGGTTCAAATCCTGCATGATTTGTTTTTGGACGGCGCATTAAGCAGATAGCTAGTTTATAATAGTAATAAATGAGGCAACAATTACTTTGTAAGTTTTACTTTAGTCTTTCTTACAACTAGGAATGCGAGGCTTGCTGATGGCGGTGATGGTGGCGGCGTTGATGTCGTCGCTGACGTCAGTCTTCAATTCTGCAAGCACCGTCTTCACCATGGACATCTGGCGCAAGGCCAGACCCAAGGCCTCGGAGAAGCAGCTTCTTATTGTGGGCAGGTAACCTGAGTAAAGCATTGTTCATATACAAGTGAATGCAGAATACGGAATCACGTGATTGTCCCCTTGAGTATTACAAAGATACTTGTTGATGGGGCGCAGCTCGCTCAGTGGTTGAAGCCACAGGGAGACAGTTGAAGTACTAAATGTGGATAGATAATCATGCACGCAGTGGTTGAAGCCACAGGGAGACAGTTGAAGTACTAAATGTGGATAAATAATCATGCACGCAGTGGTTGGAAGCTGGTTGACCGCTCTAGCTAGAGTCAACTATACAATCAAGCTAGTACCATTACAATATGACTATGTTAATTAAATTGTGCTATCAGTTTTTTTTTACATAATAATTATAGTGATGCCAGATTGACATTAATGTAATTGGTTAATGTAATGTACTGATAACTTGCATAATTATATCTATATATATCTATATATATCTATATATATCTATAGATAGATAGATAGATAGATAGATAGATAGATAGATAGATAGATAGATAGATAGATAGATAGATAGATAGATAGATAGATAGATAGATAGATAGATAGATAGATAGATAGATAGATAGATAGATAGATAGATAGATAGATAGATAGATAGATAGATAGATAGATAGATAGATAGATAGATAGATAGATAGATAGATAGATAGATAGATAGATAGATAGATAGATAGATAGATAGATAGATAGATAGATAGATAGATAGATAGATAGATAGATAGATAGATAGATAGATAGATAGATAGATAATATAGACATATATAATATACACTGTAGTATTAATACAATTATTGGCTGTGTCTCTTAGTTATGATAGCTGAAATAAAATTGAATAGTGTTAGGACATTATTAAATAAGACTCAAGTCTATTTTATTAAAATTATTTTATTTGTGCTAGACTGTATTAGTGTATTAGTGTACATGTGATATTGTCTTGTGGTCGTAAGTTATGATAGGATGACGATGAGTGTGTGGTGGGCATAAACGCAGTGGGCGTGTGGGTGTGTATATGTGGGTGTGTATATGTGGGTGTCTACGTGCTTTCATTCCATGTGTAAATTCCCATCTCTCAAGTCATTCTCACAACAGATTTATTTTGTTGATAAATAATTATTTATGATCTTGCCCTATGTAATGTGTTTTTATACAGTGAGTATCCTTGTGGCAAACCAAATTTTCCTTTTGGATGGAATAAAAAAATTATTGACTTGACTTGACTTAAGAAGAAGAAGAAGAAGAGAACAAAAAGAAGAAGAGAAGACTAAAAGAACATGATGATTTTGATGATTATGGTGATGATGATAATGGTGATGGTGAATAATAATAATTATAATAATAATAATAATAATAATAATAATAATAATAATAATAATAATAATAATAATAAGCACCATCACCAGCACCATCATGCAAAAATCAATCAATTAATAAATCAATATAATAAATAAATGTAATTAATAATTAACTAAACTTATTGAAGTGTTCCTTGTAGTACCTGTGGTTGTAATATCTATCACGGACCTACCTATCTTCCAGAGTGTTCGTGGTGGTGTTGGCGGGCGTCAGCGTTGCCTGGATACCGCTGATCGTAGGCTCGCAGAAAGGGCAGCTTTTCATTTACATTCAGGCGGTCACCGGCTACATCGCTCCTCCAATCTGCTCCATCTTTCTCCTCGCCATGTTCGTCCCTCGGGTAAACGAAACGGTAAATGTTATTGCGCACTTATGTTACCATCGTGATACAGCGCGGGTTAGCCCGGGCGATGCGCAACTTTAAAAAAAAAGTAGAATCGGGCGATGACCCGGGTGCATGAACCGGGATAGCACGGATGTCACGAGTTAAACTATTCGACCCCAAAGAGGACAAAGATGGCGTCGGGAAAACGCAAGGAGTCAGCAGCTGTTTGTGTCTTGGTGTAACTTTTTACCTCTTCGTAGGATAATCAAGTTGCGAAGCGGGTCATCAAAATGCTGGAAGGAAAACGTCGTGCATTTTGATGACCAGCTTCGCAACTTGATTCGGATATAGCCCGATCACGTGACGGCTTAGCCCCGTAGAAAATGAGCGCTCTTTGGTTTCCTGTTTGTAACAGTTATTTTAATGCAGCTAAATTTTGTCTGTAAGGTCAAAAACTAATTTATTTATTCCCATGATGTGTGAAGTTGTGGAATGGGGCGGGGGAGGAGGTTAAGAGGGGAAAGGAGGAGGGGAGAATTGATGGTCGAGATTTTTTTCCGTTCTTCTCTATCTGAGGACAAAGAAAGATGGAGTACGCTGGTTAAACGATTATCTGTAGTGCACAACGACCTTCGAGTTACGGGATAGGATATGATTAGAAATAAAATCTGTCTGTGTAAAGAAGTTCTTTGAGAATATTCTCGTGTCGCACGTGGAAAGGAAGCTGAATGAAAACAATACTGATAGAACTGACTCTCAATAGAAAAACTGACCTGCGCTGCTTGAATATCATTTTGTTACTTGTAGGATCTTGTTGATATTCGCGAGTGGTATACGTTTCCTTTCACAGAATAGTAATAAACTATGTTCTGATTTTCAGGGAGCGTTCTGGGGCGTATTAGGCGGACAGGCCACAGGCATCACTCGACTGGTGCTAGACTTTGTGTACCCGGCGCCAGGCTGCGGCCACGAGGATACCAGGCCGCTAGTGGTCGCTAAGGTCAACTTTACGTATTTCTCCATCGTCGTCCTAGCAGTGACCGCCATCGTCGCTGTACTGGTCAGCTTGACCAAGCCTAGGCAACCAGACAAACAGGTGCCGGGGCTATTTTATTATTGTATGTTTAGAGTTGTGGTTGGTGGCGATGTGTGTGTGTTGTTGTTTGTGTGTGCGTGTGTGGGTGTGTGTGTGTGTGTGTGTATTTTCTTGGACCTGTAGTAACAAAATTTTTCTTCTTCTATTAACAACTCTTTTTAAAATTCCTAACCTGCTACAACTCCATCCGATTTTTCTTAAGGGACACAGGATATCAACAATTGTACAAAAACCCAGTTATGCAATACATTAATTTATCAATCCATCAATAAATCAAATCAATCAGTCATATTATATGTATGCCGACAGATCGTTGGCTTGACATGGTGGAGCCTTCACGAGCGGAAACATCCGAAACGTGTCATCGAGGTACGTCATCATGCTCCAAAAGTCACTTACGTCATCGACAAAGCTTCAACTTCGCCAACAGGTGAGTTAATAATAATAATAATAATAATAATAATAATAATAATAATAATAATAATAATAATAATAATAATAATAATAATAATAATATTAAAGGATGATGCTTGCGCTTTCTCCTAATCACCAATCAAACGCAAGGCGCGGCGATCTGTACCAACATCCACGCTCACATGTTACAAACACACACTCACATTCATAACTAACACACATCTATCGTTCAAACAGATGGTGTAAAGGTAAGGAGATCGCTATTAGAAGACGTAAAGGAAATCGCCTTTTATTTTAAAATGTTAGATTGACTGCGGCCTGTACCACTGTTGAAGGGTGTAACAGCAGGAAGATCACTTTTAGAAGACGGAAAGAGAATCTAATTTTATTTAGATTTTTTTTTTAAATTGACTGCAAGCATCCAATACCATTACTGAACCTATTCCTTTAGTGTCATTTAGCCTACACAGTGACTGCTTATGACATATAGGTCTAGTAAATTAGCCTAGTCCATGGAAAAAATGACTTCACTGTACATGTAAGCTTACATTATTTATGTTTTGGACAGACCTGCGAGCCTCAGGGATCTATGTCGACTCCAGCTACCCCAAGTTGCCTAGCTGGCAGGAAATGGACCAACCGCAGAAGGACGTCGAGAAGGAGAAGGCGAGAAAGGAAGAAAAGGATGAGAAGGAGAAGGAGGAGGAGGGGAAGGAGGAGAATGACGAAGAATGGGAGGAGAGGATAGTGGAAGAGGAAGACACACAATATCGAGAAGTTTTCAACCCAGTAGTGTCCAACCCATGGAGAACCATTCTTAACCTTGGGGCTCTGTTGTTGCTGTCGCTTTTGGGTTTCTTGTTCGCTTTCTTTGCGTAGCTCAGTGGTGATAGAGCGTTCGCCTGCCTCACCGATCGTTCTCAGGTTCGACTACCGTAGTGAGCAACATAAAATAAAAGTGGCCATGTTTCCCACTGTCGATTTTTTGGTTGCTCAGGTTGTTCAGTGTTGATTTAGGTCTCCGCGCCCCCTCTTCCCTGGGATGGATATCCCTGTCTGCCATATCGCCAATGGCGCGTACGGGTGTGGACGTTAAACGTCAAGGATCATTCAGACCTTTCAGTGGTCGAAGAGGAGGAGGAGAAGAAGAAGAAAGAAAAAGAGCATACTGAAAAGGGATGAGGTTAGAGGAACTACAAATAGCCTGAATGGACAGAGGATCAAAATGGTGGAGGCAAATGAAGCTAGCACTAATATAATATTGAGGATTATTAGCTGGGGAGTGAAAGCCTGTTAAAGGGGAAGAACCATTGGTAAATGAAATAAGTAGTAGTCTAATAACAGCCTCCCTTCACCTTTCAAGGGAAACCATCGTGACCTATCACGGTGAAGTATGCTGTTAAAAACCTGGGTTGTCGCCCTGGAGCGCCTCACGCAATCAATATTCCCATAATTTTTAAGCTTGTCGACTTTCGCACCATAATACAGTGGCAATATAATATATATATATATTATTTTTATTGTTATTTTTTTGTTGGTTTGCATGATGCGAGATAAGAGAGATGCAGAGAGAGAAAAACAGAGACAGACAGAAAGAAAGAGAGAGACAGACAGAAAGAAAGAGAGAGAGAGAGACAGAAAGAGAGACAGAGATAGAGAGAGACCATCATCTGTAGTTAAACAATAAAGTTAACAACTTTAATCCACGTAATTGTAACCTTCTTACGAAGTATTTATTATTAGGTGAAGTCGTAAACGGCAATAAAAATCACGACTTTTAAGCAAAATTTCCAAAAAGGAAGAAAAATATCAGCTAACATTTATACAGTCATTAGCATTATCGTGTAAGAAAGAATGAAAAAATTAATTAATTGAAAAGCATAATTAGTGTCTATTTAAAATGTAATCAGAATCTATTATAACAGAAAGAAAAGCAAGCAAGAAAGAATCTATAATTAAATTTTTTAAAACTATGTAATCAGAAAGTATTACGATAGGAAGTGTCAACTGATGCCAGTATAGGAAGTATCAACTGATGGAAGTATAGGAAGTGTCAACTGATGCCAGTATAGGAAGTGTCAACTGATGCCAGTATAGGAAGTGTCAACTGATGCCAGTATAGGAAGTGTCAACTGATGCCAGTTTAGGAAGTGTCAACTGATGCCAGTATAGGAAGTATCAACTGATGCCAGTATAGGAAGTGTCAACTGATGCCAGTATAGGAAGTGTCAACTGATGGAAGTATAGGAAGTGTCAACTGATGCCAGTATAAGAAGTGTCAACTGATGCCAGTTTAGGAAGTGTCAACTGATGCCAGTATAGGAAGTATCAACTGATGCCAGTATAGGAAGTGTCAACTGATGCCAGTATAGGAAGTGTCAACTGATGGAAGTATAGGAAGTGTCAACTGATGCCAGTTTAGGAAGTGTCAACTGATGCCAGTATAAGAAGTGTCAACTGATGCCAGTATAGGAAGTGTCAACTGATGCCAGTATATGAAGTATCAACTGATGGAAGTATAGGAAGTATCAACTGATGCCAGTATAGGAAGTGTCAACTGATGGAAGTATAGGAAGTGTCAACTGATGCCAGTATAGGAAGTGTCAACTGATGCCAGTTTAGGAAGTGTCAACTGATGCCAGTATAGGAAGTGTCAACTGATGCCAGTATAGGAAGTGTCAACTGATGCCAGTATAGGAAGTGTCAACTGATGCCAGTTTAGGAAGTGTCAACTGATGCCAGTTTAGGAAGTGTCAACTGATGCCAGTATAGGAAGTGTCAACTGATGGCAGTATATGAACCCCCTCGTCGCCTTCGCTCATTCTCCCTATTTTCCTGCTCTGCATCGGAAGAAACAAGCAAGAAAAGGTCAGGTATCATAGCCTACAAAAACGCAACACCAGTGCTCTGGAACTCGTTGCCTGAGACGCTGAAGACCACAGTGACTGTTAGATTGCTACTGAAGACCTATTTATTATCCTCAGAGTGATTTGTTTCTATGGACTTGACCAAGTACCATAGTCCATGTCACTGTCTTCCTTACCTTACACTCCCCCCGTGAGGGGGTCCGGGGGTTTCTGTAGAAATAGTATCCCCACTTTCTGGAAATTTAGTGCTTTAAATTCCCACTGTGGCTGTCTTTCTCCTTTGTTCGTTACTTTCTCATTCCTATTCTGTTCTATCAATCTACTATACTTTCTTCTTTGCTAGACCAGTCACCTACCTGTTTTCTTGAAAATTCTTCAGGGACAAAACTCCTCCTTTGAGTGTGAGGTCTGTCGGATCAGCTTGGGAATATTGGACGCTTTCTGCCAAATGGTTACTGGGGCTTCCTATGATATAATTATTTGGCAATGTAGGCATTATTTTGTTTTTGTATGATAAATTAGAGTATTGCCTCGGCGTCCCCTGTGTGGGATGCCTTTATTGTAAAGTGACCGGTTGGTGGAGTGCCTTCAGTGTTACCGCTAGGTTTGTTTGGGCAGATCTTTTTATGCGGATCAGGGGTGAATCCTCTTTCAGCCAAGTTGTGGTCTTGATTTTGTGGTCATGATTCGGCTCTTTGCAATCCGCTGGACCCTGTAAGCAATGAATAACTAACTAACTAACTAACTAAGGCGGCTCTTTGCAGTCCTCTGGACCCTGTAAGCAATGAATAATTAACTAATTAAGGCGGCTCTTTTGCATTCCTCTGGACCCTGTAAGCAATGAATAATTAACTAATTAAGGCGGCTCTTTTGCAGTCCTCTGGACCCTGTAAGCAATGAATAATTAACTAATTAAGGCGGCTCTTTGCAGTCATCTGGACCCTGTAAGCAATGAATAACTAACCCCACACTTCACTCCCTTTTCCTTTCCTATCCTTTGATTTTCATTTTTGACATCTTCCTTATGTGCACCGAGCTTTCGTTTTGGATAGATACATGCGCGGTACAAGTGGACATCATCATAATCAAAAAAGCAAGAAAGAATAGATAAACAAATAGATAAATAAATAGTTAAATAAATACATAGATGAAAAATGAATCGTTATGTTAATATTTTAAATGTTAAATCAAAATGTATTGCATCACACAGTACGATTATGATTATGATTATTTTCCCCGTGAGGGTGCCGGGGGTTTCAGTATAAATAGTATCCCCACTTTCTGGAAATTTAGAGCTTTAAATTCCACCTGTCTGGTTTTTTTTCCCGTTGTTCTCTCTCATTCCTACTCATACTATCTTCTTCTTCGCTAGACCAGTCACCTACCTTTTTTTCTTGAAAACTCTTCCCGGACAAAACTTCTCATTTGTGTGTGAGGTTTGTTGGATTAGCTTGGGAATATTGGACGCTTTCTGCCAGGTGGTCACTGGGGCTTCCTTTGATGTTATTATTTGGCAATGTAGGCATTTTATATGTATGTGTTTTGTTTATAATTTATAATGATGTTTATGTTCTATTTTTTGTTTTTTGGAAACGGGGATTCAATAAATTAGATTATAGCTTCAGCGTCCCCTGCGTGGGATGCCTTTTTTGTAAAGTCGCCGGTTGGTGGAGTGCCTTCAGTGTTACCATTAGGGTTGTTTCAGCAGACCTTTACTACGAATCAAGGGTGAGTCCTCTTTTAATCAAGTTGTGGTCCTGATTTTGTGGTTCTGACTCGACTCCATGCAGTCCGCTGGACCATATAAGCAATAAATAACTTCTCTCTCTCTCTCTCTCTCTCTCTCTCTCTCTCTCTCTCTCTCCCTCTCTCTCTCACTCTCCCTCTCTCTCTTTCGCATCGTGCATACCAAAATAAATACGATAATTGTCGTTCTCAATTCTCTCTATGAATAAGATCGTTTCATTATTTTATTACATGTAGCTATAGGCGCAGAAAATGAAATACATTTTACAATTTCTCTTATAAAATGTTCACACACAAATTTAACGACAATGCTTTCAAAGAATATGATATATACTTTTTAAAAAATAATAAAGTACTCCATTTGAACTTTGTCATATAGTAATAACTAATATTGATAACATATTTTTACAGAAGATAAATAATTTTGTTATATAAAGGGAGATAAACATAATTATATACATTAAAAAAAAGAATTTATATGAAAACCAAAAACATATATACACATCGTGATTTTGCACGATTTTTTCAGCTTGACAAGCTAAAAAATTAAGCTAAATCACGATGGTTTATTTAGACATTATATATTTTTCGAATATAAATGAAACAGATCCACAAGAAGGGAAAATCCCGAAAGACGTTTTACTGGCAGAAAGATAAACGGTCAAACCAATGGAGGGAAACAGGACCCTGAGCATGTTCTCTTTGTATGGAAGCGTGCGCTAAGCATTGGATTTCATTGGATTGGACTGACTTGACTTGACTTGGTCAAAACGTGTTCTTTGTGGTTACGGGGACTGGGCAAATGACGCCAACTGATGTTGTCAAGGTGTACGTGTGGTTTTGCATCTCTTTTCAACATGTTGAGCACTATTATACGCTCAAAGCATTTCATGAGGACAGAAACCAGGGTATCAAGGACGTTTGTTTGTGTGACAATGTTTACCCGAACAACACCCACTAATCTGAAAATGGTTTTTGATGTTGAAATGTTGTGGTCTTGGGACATTCAGACTCGGACATTTTTATTCACAGGGATGCAGATTTCTAGCGGGAGCCTAATCTTTCAATCGTTCCAACTGTGCTCAGCAAAAGATGCAAACAGCATCAACAACAGCTCCATTCAAATACTGAATACTAAGCTTGCCGACCGCAACTTGTTTGCACCTGTTTGTAAGCCTACATTTTAGAAAGCTTCGGATCATTCCAGAATGACATAATCAATAGCCAATCAGAACAAAGATTACGAATGTTTTATAAAGTTCAACTATTTGTCTGCTTGCTTGATAGATCCGGAAACTACCGTCAGTGATAAAATAGAAAATTCTAGAAAGATCTCAACGTTACTACAACAACAAGCTTACCGACCGGAGAAAACAAATTAACATTATGCACAGTTGTTTTTTTCAAGCATCAACATAGAACCAGAGCTGAAAAGGCTCTATCTAAGTGCGATTAAATAAATAAAAATAAATAAATAAATAAATGTGTTTGAATTAGTGACAATGCGCCTTGACAATCACCTCTTTTTTCATGTGAAGATATGCGCGCTTTACAAATCCATTTATTATTATTATTATTATTATTATTATTATTATTATTATTATTATTATTATTATTATTATTATTATTATTATTGCCGCTATCATCATTATTATTATTGAGGATTTAATTGCTGATGTCTGGTTTCATCCCACAATAACCAGAACAGCTCATCATAGCCCGTCGTCTACCATTTGATCTTACATCTTCTTGTGGCACAATTTTAGCTCCTATAACGAAACGGCTGACAAACAAACGTTCCAAATATCAGGACAGTTGCCCAAAGACAGTGTTACGACTGAGACGCACACGATAGACCCGATTGTATGGTTTTGCAAAGCCTGCAATGATAGCGTGTATTTACCTTTGATTTGATTTTGCGTTGTTGCTAGAAGGAGCTTTGTATAATGTTGATAATTTTTGACGGTCGAAATTGTTGCGAATTTTCTGGAACTACTTTTTTTATTATTGATCAAAGCTTCCAGATCTGTCTGGTAATAGCTAAGAGATTCTTCTAACCTAAAGAATGTTCTATGACGTAAGACAGGGCGTAGTTCCGGTGACGAGTTTTATTTTGATTGGGTGTTATTGCGTCATGCTAAAATGTTCGAAGTTTCTCTCGATTGCAGAGAGGCTATGTACATTTACGTAATGCATTGTCTGCTTGAAAAGTGATTTTTGTTGTGATTTCCGGAAAGCGATCTTGTATGCAGTTGTTGATGTTTGCTAAATAAAGTTGGAAAATTTTATACGACTCCTTCCTTTTTGCTGATTCGAGTTACACTTAAAAAGACTCAAGCATCGGGGCTGAATTCACTATTGATAAATAACGTGTAACAAACAGAAAGATGAAATAAAGGGGGAGACAGAAACATGAACACAAAATAATGTAAGGGCGAGCAATCCATTTCCCACAAAAAGCAACAACATGAATTGTGTAATAACTGAGCGTAAGCTTGTCACAGATACAAACATTAAACATCGTCGTCGTCCTTGTCATCATCGTCGTCATCATCAACATCATCATCATCATCATCATCAACATCATCATCATCATCACCATCATCATGTGATACTTTGTTGTGCATGAAGATGTTACTTCAAACAGGCGTCTTCTTATGCTTTGGAAAAGCATTACCTTATTTTCAACAAGCCCAGCTAATACACTGAAGAGCAGAAAGCACTGCAAAATGGCCATGTGTGTCTACGGCGATAATCCACAAATGCAACCCATAAAATTGTAACGAAACTCAAAATTATCATCAAAATGAGAAAAGAACAAACAGTAGGGATTCTTTAAAAAAATTTAAAATGTAACACAAAATGAAACTTAAGAGGAAAAAAGTTGGACTTTTCTGAGAAATAAAAATATTCTAAAATGAAATCAAAATGAACTTGAGCATGAAAACGGTTAAGGTTTGCTAGGAAACAAATTTATGATAAAATTAACATAAAAATTATCATCAAAATTAAAACAAATAGGTGGACATTTTCTGGTAAGCAAACTATTATAAAATGAAATTCAACATTAACATCAAAATGTAAAAATTAAAACAACAGCTGGACTTTTATAGAAAACAAAAATAACTACCTAAAATCCAAAATGATTACCAAAATGAAAAAAAAAAATCCCGCAAAAGTTGGACTTTTCTGGGAAACGAAAATATTCTAAAATAAAATCAAAATGGATACGGACATTTAAGAAACCCAACAATGTTAGACTTTTATACAATAATAATCAAAATGAAGATTAAATTGAACCACAAAAAACAGCACAAAAAACCCAACAAAAACAATAGTGGAAAACATTTCAATGAAACAAAAAATATATTATAAAATGAAATCCAAGGTGATCATCAAACAGGAAGAAAAGGACAAAAACATTTGGGACTTTTCTAGGGAATGAAAATATTCTTAAATGAAACTCAAAATGATAACAAAAAATGTTGGGCTTCTCTGGGGGGGGGGGGGGGAATGTTTTAAAATGAAACTGAATAATTATGAACATCAAAACTGTCAGCCTTTGGGGAGTCAACAAATATAATATTAGTTATAAAATGAAACAAATGGAAACAAACACATTATAAAATGAAACTCAAAATGAATATGAAAATGAAAAACAACAAAAATCAAACAGTTGGACTTTTTATACGAAATGAAAATATTCTGACATGACATCAAACATATTGTAAAATGAAACTCAAAATTAAAATCCCCCTCCCCACCCAAACCCCTCACCCCCGACCCTCCCCCCCCAAAAAAAAATTGAAAAAACAAATTGTTGGACTTATAATAATAATAATAATAATAATAATAATAATAATAATAATAATAATAATAATAATAATAATAATAAAAATAATATAATATTAATAATAATAATAATAATTAATATTTGCACAGCGCCCTACCTCACTAGAGCTCACAGCGCTTTACAGCAAGGCAACAACAAGAAAATCATTTGTGGAAAACAAATATATTTATAAAAGTACACTGAAAAGGGTTATCAAAACTAAAGCAAACGAACAGTTGGACTTTTATATATAATAAATGAAACTCAAAATAAAAAATGAAAAGACAACTAACGTTTTCTATTATATTAAAAATATTCTCAAATTAAACTCAATGTAAATATTTACAGTTTTTAAAAAGAAGTTGGACTTTCGGAGGAAACAAATTTGTTTTAAAATGAAACTCAAATTAAAATTAAACGAAATCTGGCTGTTTGTTGGCTGCAGTGGAATCGTCAATGGCAGTGAGGTAGTCGGGATATTGGGGTCGGCGGGCTGTAGGGTTGCTGCTGCTGTGACTGAGGGACCCTCCACTGCTGTCCGCAGAGGGTTTAGCGGTAGGACAGAATTCTCCTCCGCTTCCTTCCAGCGAATCCTTAATCTCTTCGCAACTGGCGTAATCGCTACTAGTGCGAAGTGAGGTTACCCTATCCTGCAGTTAAATAATAAGTAACGAAGCAATGATTGGCTTTACAAATGGGTCCAATATAATCTACATAACGCTGCACACACACACACAAACTTCCCCTCGTTCAGGCATGCACGCACACATGACATACGCACACGCAAACCATATAGGTGCACTCACACACACACTGACATAGGCGCCTTTAGACACTCGCACACATACACACACACACACACACACACACACACACACACACACACATTCTCTCTCGCACAAGCAATCACGTCGCACAATCATCTTTTTTAACCTATCCTATCCTATCCCCTAACTCGTTGGTCGTTGGGGCACCACATACAGTATGATCGTTTAACCAGCGTACATCTTTTTCTGCCCTTAGACACCCTCAGGGCTTCGCTCAGTGTCAAGCCAGTCCATTCTCGAATGTTGTCCTCCAACCTCTTTTTCTATCTCCTTCTTCTCCTGCCACCTTGCACCGTGTCTTGAAGGATGGTTTTTGCAAAGTTTGATGCTCTGCTGATGTGGCCATACCATCGGAGTGTCCGTTTCTGCACCACTGTAAGCATGTCGTCGTGTTGTCCAATAGCTTGTCGGACTTCATCGCTGGTGATGTGCTGGGTATAGGAAAGGCTCAGAGGTCTTCTGTAGCACCTCATCTCCATGCTTTGTATTCTTCGTTGTAGGTCTGCTGTGAGGGTCCAAGTTTCGCAAGCATATAGGAAGATGGGGATTACAAGGGAGCGCAGCAGCCCTACCTTGGAGTGTATACTGATGGTCCTGTCTTTCTAACTGGACTTCAACCTTGTCAATCATCTTTATTCAACAACACCTTGGATTTGAAATTAGCAGCTGGTTCATTGGTGAACGATTACATTGGCGACCGTACATGCAGTGATTCAAAGCCCGATGGAGCGACGGAACAAAAATGACATGGCCCAAAGAAACAGTTGATGTAGGCTTACTCAAAAAGGCCAAAACAAATCACGTTATGAACGTCAGGCGATACTATTGCTATGGAATTCTCTTAGTAAAATATTTATTTTCACCGATTTTGTGGAAATCCCTTTGTAAAATATTTAGTTGCGATATTTTTCATTATTTTTTTAAACCACTTTTAGCTAAATAATCTGTATATAAAAGCATATTTTCTAAATAATCATTTGTTTACAAAGACTGTAAGATTTGTCTAAATAATGTATTTTCTCCATAACTAGCTTATTATTTACCTAAATAATATGTTGTTTAGATAAATAAATCATGATATAGCTAAATAAGGTATTGTTGCTATATAAGGAATTTTTTTTTTACCTAGCTTATATAATGCATTATTTAGCAGATTGTGTGAAAGAGTGTATTATTTAGAACTGTTTCTAAATAAGGATTTCTTTACCTATATAATGCATTATTTAACAGAATTTGCTCAATAGTGTATTATTTAGAAGATGTTGCTAAATATTGCTTTCTTTAAGTAAATAATTCATTGTTTAGAGCATGCAATTTTCATTATTTAAGGGATTTGCAGATACAAGTCGTATTTCTGGGAGGTTGTGTGCAGTGAAAAGAAAATTGAAAAAGCCTCAGTTTGTGTAAATTTGCGATGTAAAATGTGCCAACTGCTTTTTTTTTTTTTTTTTAAATCAGTTTATAGTCTCCTCTCTTCCCGATAAGGATTTTCAGAGAGGAGACTAATACCAACTGCTTTATTTCACTCTAGTTTTTATATGTTCAGTAACACCATTAATACAGCGGTAACGGCTCCAGAAAATGCGGATCCATCATTTCTGCATTGGCGGGATCGTCTTTAAACATGGAGAACTCGCAAATTAACGTCGATCTTGTGAGAAAAAAATATCAGGGGCGTTGATGTCAGTTTTTCAACGATTCAATACTCAACTGCCACTTCTTCTACGCCTACCTCTGCATTTTGGGGTAAATAAATATAACAAGAAAGCATACTTTTTTTCCTCTGACGGAAAAAAACAACAACAAAAAACGAGCACCCCCGCACAAAACTGACCTTGATCTTTCGTTTGTGTTCGGGATGTTACAGACATTTTATCTTCGAATTTGTGTAGTGATTTATGTTGATAAATAAATAATATAAAAAACAATTTTTGGCACACAATCTTTGGAAAGCCCTTGCATTTAATTATAGAAAGCGGTCAAATTATTAAAACCAAGTTTTGAAGGGAATCCTGGAATAACCTAAATAATGGCAAATACTGCAGTTCCTAAACAATGAACTGTTTACGTAAATAACGCTTTGTTTAGCAACATCTTCTAAATAATACATTGTTTGGCTAATTCTGCTAATTAATGCATCATATAAGTAACAAAATAACTTAGAAATATTTTTAAATAATACATTATTTTAAACAATCTGCTAAATAATGCATTTAGCAACGATGCATTATTTACCTATATCATGATTTATTTACGTAAACAATGTATTGTTTATGTAAGTAATAAGTTATTTACAGAGATAATATAATATTTAGAGAAATATTACATTGTGTGTAAATAAATGATTATTTAGAAAATATGCTTCTATATAAAGATTATTTAGCTGAAAGTAGTAAACAAACACCGAAAAGAAAATCCCAACTAAATATTTTACAAAGGGAATTCCATACTGGCAAGGGTCAGCTCGGAGGACCAAAAAAACAAAGGCAAAGCCCATATGACTCGCATGCTCCTTATTAAACTTATTGAATATTTAACATGAAAATGAGTGCCCAGAAAAAAACAATGCTACGGTGGCATTAAAATGCTAAGTAATATCGACTTTGATCTTTGTATGCTCTCCACCTTGAGATGACATTATCTCCCGCTCCAAATACACTCATGTATTATTAAATAAACCACCGCAAAAGTTGTATAATGCCCATAAAACGGTGACCTTGGGATGACTTTGACCTTCAGTGACCCTGACCTTGGCATGGCTTTGACCCTCACGTGACCTCCCAAGCATGTTTCAACAAATAACCCAATGTTATTGCATACTACAAGGATCAATCTATCATCTTTAAATACAACACGTTTGGACTTTATATCTCTCATAGCTTAGGGTCAAGGTCACGTCAAATTACCTAAACTAACCGACTTTGGACGGCTTCAGTGACCTTGAAATTGGAGTGATGTTGACCAAATTTGTAAGGTATGTGTTTCTCATTTATTCTATCATGCCTCAAATAATCATAGGTTCAATATTAATAACCTAGAAAACATTTGACATTTTGTGAAAATGTCCTTTTGTGACTAACATTTGTTGACCCTATGACCGTGACCTTGGAGTGAAGTCATTCACTCACTGATCATTTGTGAGGTCTCATGAGTATACACCATCTTACCAAGTACAACTTATGTTAATCTGATAAATAAAACTTGATGCAACAACAGCTTACCATGTTTGGTTGTGATAGTTGAAATAAGTTGTGAGTACTTAGCCATTTTAAAGTTTTGCACAGACAGATAGCGGACGGCCGACGGTGGACAGACAGATGGCCGGGCGGAATTTTTTTTTTTTTCGATGTCATTTTGGACAATTTAGGACTGATCTCGCACAGATGGGTAAAAATCTGGATTTGGGAAGAGGAGGGCGGGTGGGAAGGGAGAAATGGGATGGGGGGGTGGGGGTGGAGGAAGGCGAGCACATAGGCTCACATTTCTATGCATGCGAGTCAAAAAACCATGAACCTGTGACACTACGCCACTACTCCTTCTAATAAGAGTATAAACCGAGGGTTAGTTCGTGCATGCACGCACCCATACCATCTCACCTACTTTAAAGATCCTGACGCTCATGTCCTGGACGGGTGAGTGCCGGCTACACAAATACACCCAGCAACACTAGGTCCCTACTTTCCCGTCCCCGGTCGCTCATGATTGTGCTCAGTATGGACGTCAGACTATGCCAATAAAGCCTGCAAGAGGGCGCCTCGGGCGGCCCGGCTTCTTGAGCAGTTAGTTAGCTGGAAAAGCGCGCTATTTGCGAACGATTAGATACGTTTATAAACAAAATATTTAGCATGCTTCATTGAGCTCCACCTTTAAAGGTTGTGCTGTTTTTTTGTTTTCTTTTGGTTGTTGTAAGCTTATTAGTGTTATTATAATTATTATAAGTGTTGTTATATAGCACTTCACCAGCACTGACAGCTGTTCAAGGCGCCCACCGAAACAGGACTTAACACGCAACTCAAGGCGCCCTACGTGCCAAGGCGTATCTTCTAACACCCCAGTCAGCTGAGCAGTCATCCTGTTCGCAGGGTGGGGTGGGGTGGGGTGGGGGTGCAGGGAACCTAGTATTTGCTAAGTGTTCCGAATAAGACGTAAGTGTGGGAATCTTTAATAGTGATGGAATGCATGCGAGCACAGACTAGACCTCGGTTTGTACTCTCATCTCTTCACTTTCCCTCTTGCAGATGCTCCACATGGGTTGCTAAATGCTACGCATTGCAGGCAGGCAGACGAGGTTTATTGTGAGTCTGTTCACAACTAAAGTGGTTTCAGACAAACAAAATAACCACATATATTAGTACATTAATAAATTATAAGTGTAGTTAAATCAACTGTTCAATGTCACAAAACGAGGAAATTGATGCTATGACGATGTTTAAGGCCAAATTAGAGTTTCTCACCTGTTGCTGTCTGGGCGGCAAGCCAGGCCCTTTGTTGGAACTGTCGGAACTCCAACTGAAATTATCCCTGCCTGTCCCCAACCTCGGACTCACTGATCCGTGCTCCTGCATGGGAAAACTGGTACTTTGCTGCCCACTGTCATGCGCCGCGCTGTTTTGGCTTCCTGCTGAAGCCAGGTCCATGTAAGAATGTTCTGAAATGAATTCAAGTGTGTGCAAACCCTTACAGAGGGCAGTGGTGTTACCCTAGTTTTAAATTAAATGATGTTTATTGAGGTTAAACAGCAATTAAAGCAAACTTTAAAACTAACTAACTAAAACTTTATGGTAATGAATTATCAAAATGTTCTGAAGGGTGCGTGAAATTGTTGTAGTTGGTGACGATGTTGTTGATGATGATGATGATGGTGTTTAAACAAGTCAAGGAAATGGCAAGTGAGAGCAGATGAGTTTTAGCGTGTTTAAAACAAGTAAAAATGAAAAAAGAGTATTTGAAGTAACGGAGAACTCTCTCTCTCTCTCTCTCTCTCTCTTTCTTTCTCTCTCTCTCTTGCTCTCTTTCTCGGTCAGACGTTTCCATACAACCCAAACACAACAATGATCAAATAACAGCATATTACAACAAAAAAACACATTAATATAATTACACACACATACTTTCAGAACACATAAACACTCAATCTAACACATACGCACGAACAAACAAACACACACACACACACACACACCTACATGCACCCCTTCCCCATAAGGGATCGCGTTCACCTCTCTCTCTTTCCCCATCCGCACAAAATGGCGCATAACTTACGAGAAAAATGTTTGTTTGTCAAATTCTCCTTCTTCCAACCTGTGCGTCGTGCTTTGACAACAACGACGATAAGAACGATGGCGAGGATAATGATAACCACAGTAGCCGCCACAGCAACGCCGATGACAGCGTTGTTGTTGGTGGAGACCGTTTCTCCTGACTGGGGGGAGCTTCCTCCCGATTTCTTGCTGGAAGGAATAAGATAACACTTCTTTAAGCACAACAACGATGGGCAGCGTCCTACTCTATGGTACCGTGGGAAGTTTCGCAACAGGGATCAGTCAGTTTTTCATTTAGTGTCTATTCAAACATTCAGGTGCAAAGAGGGGGGTGGGTGAGAGGGAGGAGGAAGAAAGGGATTTAACATCATTTCACAACTGTCTACGAATAGCTGAAGTTGCAATAATTGCCACAATTGATGTTATCGGCATGTGAATGATGTAATTCATCATCTAAAGAATATTCGTATTTAGCGATGTTATATTCATGGAACACTGGATATTAAAATAAAATAGGATGTACTGATGTATTTTTTGCATGATGCACACTGAATATTTGCTGAATACTTAGAATTCGCAAAAGGAACTATTAGCCTTTAGATCTAATAATAATAAATATCATCATCATCAACATCATCATCATCGTCATCATCATCATCATCTGGATGCTACACGCAAATAAATTATACTATAAGCAACTAGTCATCTCTGGGCGTAAATAATACATTTAATTAATGTAATTTTATTTTATTTCATTTTAGTTACTTTTTGACATTTTGACCTAAGGCTCAGATTTACTTTAAGTTAAAGTGATTCAAAAGACAACCGACATTTCTGCACTCTACTAATAAGTTTAATAAGATTAGATTACATTATATTAGATAATCAATGTTTATAATAAATTAGATGCTATGGAAGTTAACAGTATGCATGCTGTCCATCAGAGAGACCGTCTATAAACCTTGAGAGAATGTAAACACGACTCCTATAAGTCTTTGACATCACATGACCGTACCTTTGGAAGCACTGTTGACAGGCCAAGGTGTTGGGACAGATTGATGAAAACTGATCCCCGGAGGGAGGTTGGATAGCTTCAGGACTCTTCAGCGTCAGCCCTTCGCTTGGCGACCAAGACCCAACCTGCAAACCCCAAAACTATTTAGTGTTATTTTCTGCAAAACCCAAAACAATGTAGTATGATCAATGTAGTGTGATGTTTCTGCAAAATGTTTTTGCAAAACCCAAAACAATGTATCTGTTCTGCATAACCAAAAACCATTTAGTGTGATGTTCTGTCAAATAAAAAAGGAAAATGTAGTGTTCTGCTGTGCAAAACCAAAAACAGTGTAGTGCGATGTACATATATGCTAGTGCAGTTTAAAGAAAGACTGAGGGCTTCTGTTCAAACGTCTTACACTTACTTCTTACTCTGGCCCCTATACCACCTACTCCTCACTTTTCTTCTTCCTCAAGATTGGTGTAATGGGATCCGATTGTCCTTTCTTTGTTTTTCTACATTACACGCGCTGCAACATTTTGCAATTTTTTAAACGTATTCTCAAACGGAAATTTGATTAAAGCACTGTGTTTTCAAGTGTTTTTTTTAATAAAAATAAACAAAACCGCCATCTTACATCTGTGTAAGTTACATCGTTGTCGTCGTCGGGTGTATCAACGTTGGACGATACCCTGAGCACCTTGAAGGGCACCAGCCCATCACCGTTGCTGTCAAACACGATCTCTTTCTGGTTGTTGTAGTAAAGATCCAGCTTCACCTGGGGCATAATAATCACTAACAGCTAAGATTTGCACACATTTTCAAAAACCGCCCAATTTATTTAAATTCGGTGTTAACATTGCGAAAATTAAAACAAAAGTTTTTTTTTTTAATTCAGTTAATTTGTTAGTTATTCATTGCTAACAGTGTTCAGCGGACTGCAAAGAGCCGAATCAGAACCCCAAAATCAAAACCACAACTTGGCTGAAAGTGGATTCACTCTTGATCCGTATAGAAGGTCTGCTGAAACAACCCTAGTGGTAACACTGAAGGCACTCCACCAGCCGGTCACTTTACAATAAAGACATCCCACGCAGAGGACGCTGAAGCTATACTCGATTTCACTGAACCCTCGTTCACAAAAACAAAATAGAATACAAACATCATTATAAAATATCAACAAAACACATACATATAAAATGCCTACATTGCCAAATAATAATATCATAGGAAGCCCCAGTGACCATTCCCTAAGTTAATCCAACACACAAATGAGGAGTTTTGTCCCAGAAGAGTTTTCAAGAAAAAAGATTGGTGACTGGTCTAGCGAAGAAGAAAGTATAGTAGAGTGAAACAGAATAGGAATTAGAAAGAACAAAGGAGAAAGACAGTGACGGTGGGAATTTAAAGCAATAAATTTCCAGAAAGTGGGGATACTATTTATACAGAAACCCCCGGCACCCCCACGGGGGATTTAATTCAGTGAAACCGTTTTTTTAAAGTTATTCCTATCCTCTTATCCTATCCATAACTCGGAGGTCGTTGGGGCACCACAGATGATCGTGTAACGAGCGTACTTCAGCATCCTCAGCAAACCCCATGGCCTCGCTCAATATCAAGCCAGTCCATTCTCGAATGTTGTCCTTCCACTTCTTTCCCCGTCTCCCTCCCTCCTGCCCCCCTGCACCGTGCCTTGCAGGATGGTCTCCGCAGCAACCCACCTCCATACCCCGCATTCTTCGCTGTAGATCAGCCGCGAGGGTCCACGCCTCGTAAGCGCACAGGAAGGTGGAGATGACAAGGGAGCGCAACAGCCCCACCCTGGAATGTAGACCGACGGTCCTTTCCCTCCAAATGGGCCTTAACCCTGCCAGGGCAGCAGCTGTTTGTGCGATGCCGGAGAGGACAACCCACCGGGACCCACATAGAGTTATTATTTGATTTAAATTAATTTAAGGGAGTATGGTAGGCGTTGAAAACCAAAGTGGGTAGAATTTCCCAAAATTAGATTTATTTTAACGCAAACATCCCGACAATACATAAAATGCAAAACAAAGTTTATCACGCCGTGCTACTTTTCAAGTTAGAGCATGATTTCTGAGTTTCCGTAGCTCAGCGGTAGAGCGTTCCCCAGGCGCACCGACGGCCCAAGTTCGAATCCCCTTGCAAGATAAACGTGGCCATTTATCACAGTTAATATTAATGATTGCTCTGGTGGCTCAGTGTTGATTTAGGGCCCTACCCCCACTTTCCATGGGATGCTTATAATCCTCGCCTGCCATATCCGCCTATGGTGTGTCGGGTGTAGTCGTTCAACTTCCACGTTCTTTAATTCATTCCTTCTCACCTGCTTGAGCGAGTCGACGAGGAGTTGCGAGGTCAGCTGTGGGCATATGCTGTTGCCGCAGTTGGAGGTTTTCAGAGCAGCGTGGAATCCGCGAGCCAGAGCGTACACCGCCTGGATGGAAAACGGAACCAGAGCATCCTGCTCGTACGTATGTGCAAAGTCGCTAGAACATCGCTGTCGGCCTTCTCTCCTGTAAAAAAAAGGTATTGGTATTATAGTCTAGTAGGTTACTAGATAGTGAGTTAGCGAATTCAATCCCTGTCAACTTAAGGCACGGTCACACATACCGGTTTTGAGGCCGATTCAAGAGCAGTTTTTTAATCGGCGTGTGACCGGGCCGGACTATCCTATCCTATCCTATCCTATCTTATCCTATCCTATTCCGTAATTCGAAAGTCGTTGGGACACCACACATGATCGTTTAACCAGCGTAATCCATCTTTCTATGTCCTCAGCATCCCTCGTGGCTTCGCTCAGTGTCAAGCCAGTCCATTCTGGAATGTTGTCCTCCAACCTCTTTGTCTTCTTCTTCTTCTACCTCCTTGCACCGTGCCTTGCAGGATGGTCTTTGCAAGGACTGATGTTCGGGCCCCATGACGTCACACGAGGAAAGTGCACACCCTTAAACAATAATACATATACCATAACCAGCACAAGGATATAGTGTCTCATATTTAAGAGTTTTTCATGCTTAATAAAATGAACCCAATAACTCTCCCGTATCCTACATGAAGCTCTTCTCCATGTAGCAGTTCTTGCGCGCCTCCCAGAAGCGAGCCAGCCACGGGTTGGTCTTGACAGCAGCGGACTCTTCAGAGATGACCCCCAGGTTCTTGAAGTAGTCCTCGAACAAGGGGTTGCGCGCGATCTCCTAAGCCAGGACCAGGGAACCTTTGAGCGAGGGTTTGCCCTCGATGATCTCCGGCCGCCTGCCCCACGACTCGCTGCCCAAGAAAAGGAAGTTATCGGACGACGAAAGGCGCCGTAAGATGGAGTCCAGAACCTGAAACAGGCGTGACATATGTGTGTAAAATATGAATAAACTTTACCGAAGTCAATAACGAAACCGTTTTGGGACAAATTGACCGAAGAATTACTTGTCAGTGGTTCGCCTCAACAGTACACACCAGCAAATACTATAGTCCATCGTCTTCGTCACCACGTGATTATTAGCACCATGGTCATCATCATCATCATCATCATCATCATCATCATCATCATCATCATCATCATCATCATCATCATCATCATCATCATCGTCGTCGTCGTCGTCGTCATCATCATCATCACCATCATCATCGTCATCATCATCATCATCATTGTCGTCGTCATCATCATCATTGTCGTCGTCATCATCATCACCATCAACAAGAACAACAGATGTAAATGACGCTACCACCAATACAACCCTCACGCCCACGTCTTTCTTGTTCTCCACCTCTCCCTCATCATCATCCATTACGATCATCAATTCATCATCAATATAATCATCTTCATCCTCATCATTATCATCATCCTTAGCATCCCCATTTTCATCATCTTCAACATCACTCTTATTAACACCATCCTTATCTTTATCATCACCACCACCGACACCAAAACCACCACCTTCACAATCTTCGTCACTACAATTACCTATCTTTGTTGTTTTGTTTTTTTAACTGGGACGTAGAACGATAACAATCACCATCAACAACCACCACCACCACTACCACCAACTTTGATGGTCTTTGAGCGACCACGATGTTAGCATCGGGGTACCATTCCATTCGTTCCACCACCATCATCACCACTGCCCTTGCAACTACCTATCTTGGCCATTTGGGTAGAATGCGGGATGACAACGACCACCACCCGACTACAGAATAAAGACTTCGTTTAGCTAAATGACAACATGCATTGTATGTGATAGTTGCCCCCGTGTTGGTCAACAGTCATACACACACACACACTCACACACACACACACACACCCACACACACACCCACACACACACCCCTACACACGCACACACACACACACACAAACACACACACACACACACACTCACATACACAAACATCCATACCCTTCACAACACCTTTTTCAGACTTCAATTTAAAAAAAGATCTTGCAGACACGATTGCAGCATGAACATCTACACCAAACTATCTACCTTGGCAGTCACCGTGGGGTGAAGAATGAGAACGACGATTTTGGCCGAGGGATACTCTCTCAGCTTCTCCACGATAAAGTTATACAAGCTGCCGTCCGTCTGTGGTTCTGTCGGAATGCTCTGGGCTATGCAGACGTTGTAGCTCCCGCCTCCTGCCACTGAGAAAAAATAGTAGTAGTTATGTAGTAGTAGCAGTAGTGGTGGTAGTAGTAGCAGTAGTACTAGTAGTGTGCATAAATATTTTTAGTTAATTTTATTGTAAACGTTGAGGATGGGTTAACTAGGTCTGTAATGCGGATGAAATGAGATGGGATGCTAAATAACACGGATGATAATAATATACCGTTCAAAAGAATAATAATAAAAACCACAGTCATCATTATGTTAAGTTTCTGGTTTACGATTTTTTTAATAAATAGAGAGAGAGAGAGAGTAGAGAGGAAGTGATAGAGAATTTATAGATGTATGTAGAGTGCTTGTGTAAGATAAGAGAAGAGAATTGAGAGAGCGAGAGATAACGGAGAAGAGCGCGCACGTGTGTGTGGATGTGTGTGTCTATTTGATTTGATCATTCTGTTTCTACTATATTCCAGTAAGTATTATTCCTAGTCTTGTATGAGTGTGTCCGCAAGTGGATGGTTGCGCGAAGGTGTGGTTGGCTTTGTTAGTGTGTTTAGTATAAATATGTGTGCCAACATCAAAGTGTATTCCTCGTGCTTGTCACCTGGCGTATTAAAGTTCTGTTATCTGTTATCTGTTAGTTTGATTGACCTTCTCAGCTAACGGGAACGGCATTTGTAAATTATGCGGTCCGAATTATAACACTAGTACAACTGTGTCTAACTTTGAGTGCCTATAGATGCAGCTGCTCTGCTGTCCTGTACAGACATAAAATGCATTAAAACAAAGGCCGAACGTAAACGTAATGCAGGCAGGACAATTACCAGGTTAGAGGCTGGCGTTTTGGGGAAGCAACAAGTTAACTAACATTATTGAGACCATTTTAAAACCTGTTTCTTCATGCAGGTTTAGATTCAGAGAGCTGGCGTAGGCGGTGGTCTTGTCGTAGATGACCTGGATGTAGTTGCCCCCAAGCTTAATTGTGATATCCAGCATAGCCTGCAAAAAACAACAACAGATGATGATAATAATGATTTCATTATTTTGATTTTATTTTTATTTTTTGACGCTTTATTGTCCGTTTTTTTTATCTGGATGATGATGATGATGATGATGATGATGATGATGATGATGATGATGATGATGATGATGATGATGATGATGATGATGATGATGATGGTAAAAAGGAAAAGAAAGAGATTTTTCTTACATAGTGCACTGACAGGCTCAAAGAGCTTCTCAAGGCACTGCCCCGTAATATCCAGCAATCACACAATAGTTCGCTGAAGTAGTGATGGTAACGATGATGACAGTTTAGCACATTTTTCCATCGATCAAAAAGAAATTTTTCTTTAACGAATGGAAGTTTGGTGGTTTTAAATTTTTTTTTTTTACTTTTGGCGAAAATGGGTTTACCCTAAAATTGGCATTGTAAATCACATTAAACCAACGATAAAGTGGGCTTTGTTATCACATTAAACCAATGATAAAGTGGGCTTTGTTATCACATTAAATCAATGCTAAAGTGGGCTTTGTTATCACATTAAACCAATGCTAAAGTAAACTTTGTTATCACATTAAACCAATGATAAAGTGGGCTTTGTTATCACATTAAACCAATGATAAAGTTGGCTTAGTTATCACATTAAACCAATGATAAAGAGGGATTTTTGTTCCTCACACCAACCTCTACATTTTGAATTTCCCATTTCTGTTCGGACAGGGAGTTACTTCCCCTGTTTAACGGTACACCAATACCATAGCGGTGTGACCTTTTAATCTTATTTCTGAGCGAACCACGCGGCTTTGCTGTCTGGGGCAGGGTCTATTGCGTCCACCTAAAACAAGAGACCTTACCGAGCAACTTTCTTATGGATTCTGCCTCTCTGCCGGCTTTGATATGCTATTTTTAGCGCAAGAACGATGGCTAGGGATTGCTATTAATAGGCACACGACTATGGATGGCATTGATTTGAAAAAATAACTACGCATTCCAAAGAGTTTTGTTTTTGTGGTAAGCCTTTTTTTTAAGTGGGGGTAACATTCATCGTGAATGTTAAAAGGATCTGTCGAGGGTCGTAGTCCAAGTGGGTCCCTTTAAAAGACAGTGGCTCAGACAGTCATGAGCGAGACACAAAAACGGGAAAATAAATACAAGCTGAAACAAAAGCAAACCAACAGCAAGATGGAAATGTATACAGAAAGAAACACGCACAGCACTATACAGACAAAATATACACACTATACACACAATATACACACATAATACACAAACCATATGTAAAATACACACACTATACACACATAATACAAACACTAAACAAACACAATACACACTATACACACACTATATACACAAACTATACACACTATACAGACAAAATACACACTATACACACATAATACACACACTATACAAACACTTTATATACACACTATACAGACAAAATACGCACTATACACACATAATACACACACTATACAAACACAATAAACACTATAAAAACACTATATAACACACTATACAGACAAAATACACACTATACAGACAAAATACACACTATACACACTGTACATACACTGTAGTGACACTATACAAACCTTAGCCTGTTGGTCGTCAGCAGGCACCAGTCTCATGAAGTAAGGATGTTTCTGTCGATCCTTGAGGTCCACAGAAGACGACCCAGGACTCAACTGTTTATCAAGACAGAAAACATCACGCATGCTTACAAATATAGGTATCCTTAAAAGCAATGCAATACTAAACAGGATGCATCAGGAGTGCTTCCAGACTACAATTTAAAAAAAAAGATTTAATTTTACTAATTATTGTTGTTAGGTTAATGCGGATTCATCGTCTTCACAAGCAGCTAGCCTGATGAACATACATTTCGCACACTAACTTCACACTTATACATCCAAAAGCATACATAACGAAGTGATTTATAACTGGCACTCTCCAACAGAATACAGATAGAAGGAGATGCAGTCGTCATCCACAATGACTAACTATCCATAACAGTACTCGTCATTATCGCTATATTCTAACGATACAAAAGGGAAACGTGGAATAATAGGCCACTGTCTCAGCATCATCGCCATCTTCCTATACGCTTGCGAAACATGGACCCTCACAGCAGATCTACAACGAAGAATACAAAGCGTGGAGATGAGATGCTACCGAAGACTTCTGGACATTTCCTAGACCCAGCACATCACCAACAACGAAGTCCGAAAGACCATCACACAAGGCATTGGACAATATGATGACATGCTCACAGTGGAGTAGAAACGGAAACTCCGATGGTATGGCCACGTCACCAGAGCATCAGGCCGTGCAAAAACCATACTGCAAGGCACGGTGAAAGGAGGCAGAAGGCGATGGAGGCAGAAGAAGAGGGAGACAGAAAAAGAGGTGGGAGGACAACAATTCGAGAATGGACTGGTTTGACACTGAACGAAGCCATGAGGGTTGCTGAGAACAGAAAAAGATGGAGTACGCTGGTTAAACGATCATCTGTGGTGACCCAACGACCTTTGAGTTACGGGATAGGATAGGATAGGATAGGATCTCAGTATCTGAACTATCGGCAAATAAAAATTAACCAAATCGGTTCAGCCAATGTTTAGATACAGCGCAAAACGTGCTTAGAAAATGGTAGAACACAATGACCTTGACCTCTGAGAAAGCACATATTCGAATGATGTAACATGAATAGCAATACAATTTAAATATGCACATAGCTAAAACGATGGATTTCCGTTAAGTTATTTTTGAGATAAAGGGGAAAAAAGGTGAGTTTTAAACAAAAAGGTGAAATTAGAAGCAACGGACCGACCGACTGCCCAACTGACCGACAACCGGACTGCTACTGAAGGACGGCTCATGATTTAAAATACCCGCAGACCAAAAACTAAACCAAGTCGCTTCAATCGTTTTTGAAGTATTGAGCGAAACGTGTTTTTCAACAAATTGACTCCAGTGACCGTGACCTTTGTGGTAGAACAAATAATTATGAGGAAGCCCACTCCCCTAGGTAATATCCCTATGAAGATTGGTTTAAAAAAATCCGTTGAGTGTTTTTTGGGATGTAGCTTCCAACGGAGCGACTCGCAGAGTGACATATTGACTGACCGAACGACTCGCAGAGTGACATATTGACTGACCGAACGACTCGCAGAGTGACATATTGACTGACCGAACGACAGACATTTGGTTCTTTCTGATTCCCGTCTATTTCACAGACCTTGATCCTGTTGACAGGAAAAGAAGCATTAATTCACAATTCAAAGACTAAACTAACACGACCGTTAGTTATACAATGGTAATAAATTAGTGGCTATTGGATTACTGAACAAGGAAAATAGCGTGTGTGTGTGCACCAATATCTCTCTCACCCTTGATTGTTTTGTATCCCCTCTGTCCACACAAACATACCACATCACACCTCCCTTTTAGGCCCAATATTCTCCTCTCCCCTTCACACAACCCGCACTTCACGTTTTTCTCCAACGCCACCCACCCACTGACTCACACCCACCTTCCCACCCACCCACCCCCACACACACACATCCACCCACACTGGCACACACGCTCTCTCTTCACGCCTATCTCACTAGTCTACTTCCTTTACAAACAAACTTGTGAACAAAAAAAACAAAACATTATTGATCCCTCAGCATTCAAATTAAGGCACTCTTTACCTGCCAGGAAAGTTTTTGGCGAGTATTTATTTAGTCATTACATTATTTTATAGCGCTTTTTCCCAGCGCAAGAGACAGACAGAGAGAGAGACAGAGAGAGAGACAGACAGAGAGACAGACAGAGACACAGACAGAGACACAGAGACAGAGAGAGACAGACAGAGAGAGACACAGAGACAGACAGAGAGAGACAGACAGAGACAGACAGAGAGAGAGACAGAGAGAGAGAGAGAAAGAGGTGGGGGAGGGGGAAGGTAGGGAGGAGAAGGAGGGAGGGAGAGAAGCAGGGGAGAGAGAAAGAGGTGTGTGTGACCCTGCTGTGTGTGTTTGTGTGTGTACAGGAGAGTAAATCAGTTACACCGTAATTAAGCTCCCAACAACATGCTGCTTGTGGGTTCCATCTGATGCTATATAAAATAAATGACATAATCTTATGTTTTGGTCAATGTAAACCTGTATTTTAGTATGTTTCTGTAATGCTAGTAGAGTATATGTTCCCAGAATCTCTAATGGTCATAAGGCCGACAAAAGAACAGATCACTGTGGGCAACAAGGGTCTCTGAACTGAATTTGTTCAGAGTTATCCTTACTGACGACGTGCAAGTGGAGCTAAGCCTATAACCACCATCAACCTGTCCCGCCACCTCCACCACCATCCCTACCACAACTACTAACACCGACATCACCACCGCCAAATATCATCACCACCATCTGACGACGCATTCGCTACAAAAGAGATAGATTAAACAAGATAGCAAGCCATTCACACACTACGAATTTTCAAAAGGTGTTAATTTTCTTGTGACTCGCCTTTTTCATACGAAGCAACAACAACAGAAAAACATGGATTAATAGGACATGATCAAAACTATCCATAAGCAAAACATTATCCAAACCGGACCATATCAGCCAATTTTTAGATACAACGCAGTTTTGTTTTTTTAGAAAATGGTGAAGCGCAATGCATAATGACCCTTACTTTTGCGAAATGACCGACAACCGGACTTCTACTGAAGGATGGATAGCCTATGGTTTGAAGGATGGCCTATGGTTTGAAGGATGGCCTATTGAAGGATGGCCTATGGTTTGAAGGATGGCCTATTGAAGGATGGCCTATGGTTTGAAGGATGGCCTATGGTTTGAAGGATGGCCTATGGTTTGAAGGACCTGTATACCAAAACTGAACCAAATCGCTTAAGCCGTTTTGGAGATATTGAGCAAAAGTGTTCAGCAACCAAGTGTATGACTCCAGTGACCTTGACCTTTGCAATAGAGCAAATATGATGAGACGGTAAGCAGGCCACTAACCTCACCTAAATAGTATTCCAATGAGGTTTGGTAAAAATCAATTCAGTGGGTCTTGAGATATAGCTTCCAACGGACCGACCGACCGACAGATTGACCAATCCACAGCCCGACATTTGACTTTTTGCGATTCATCCCGACTGTGTCAATGTATTTTCCAGACTATGTCGGCAAAAACAAAAAGTGCATCACCAACAACGAAGTCCGACAGACCATCACACAAGCCATTGGACAACACGATGACATGCTCACAGGGGTGAAAAAACGAAAACTTCGATGGTATGACCACGTCACCAGAGCATCAGGCCTTCCAAAGATCATCCTGCAAGGCACGGTAAAAGGAGGCAGAAGAAGAGGGAGACAGAAACAGTGGTGGGAGGGCAACATTTGAGAATGGACTGGTTTGACACTGAGCGAAGCCATGAGGGTTGCTGAGCACAAAGAAAGGTGGAGTACGCTGGTTAAACGATCATCTATGCTGCCCCAACGACCTTTGAGTTACGGGATAGGATAGGATTGGATAGGATAGGACAGGATATTGTAACGCGTCTCTATATTTGCGTTATCTTGTGAGAGTTAATCTAAACTACTTAATTCTAAACTTGTACGGGGAAAGGGCATGACAAACCAAATACTGCCATTCCAAAAGGGTTTGCCACGCGCTCAAATAAAACACAATAAACTACAGCTTGTCTCCATTTTTTATACAATTTTAATAATCTAACTAATACGTGTCAACCAAGAAACATAAAACTCGCATGCACATATATTCTAACTAACAATGCAAATAATAGTCAAGTAAATTCATTGTTTCTTACCGTATCTTTCCATTTTCTTTCGCCCTTCGTTCCTCCATTGAAAACACGAACTTTCACCCTATACTAACAGTAATAGACTAAAACAGCAGTCTAAGCTATGCACATACCCTTAGAACCGACCGGCCCTAACTTATTTATCAGCTCATTTACTGATTAACTTTCAATCTCACTTTTGCCTCTAAATAACAAAATCACCAATTAAACAGCTACTAAATGCAAGCCACCAAGCTTTGTAGTAATTATCCTACACACATCCTAACCCATTATGCACAAGAGAAAAGAGCCCGCAGTCTCTTTATATTATTAAATTCACTACATATTATATACTGACTGCCCTACGTTCTAGCGTTCTGTACAGAAGAGCGGACTGGACGAAGCAGGAGGTCAAAGATAAGAGAGAGATTTCTTTGTTCCTCCGGCTTTTATAGCATAACTTCGAAAAGACGTACCTCTCTACATAAGGAGATGCCCTAACTACTACGTCATTGCCCCACCCAAGATTTCTGGGACTTGTACCTATCACGTGGTCAGAACTGACCACGCTCTTTACATACAAGAGACCAATGGTTGCCGACCATAGACCTGCTGCATGTACATGCACTAAACGTGGCCGTTAGTCATTCTTGCCGGACAAACACAGCTGACCCATCGCACATGTATCGCACGTGCTAGCTAATACTAACACTTCTGCCCCTCTGACTCACTACAATAACCATGTCGAGCTTACAAGTTCTATAATCATCCCTTATCATCATCTTCTTCCCCTGTATAACTTTCCCTCAAAGGTTATAATTGCCGCCGGCCTGCGAAGGAGCGTCCTCGCTCCTTAAAAATTGAGCATGAAAAAAACAAAACAAAATAAAGCAAAGAGGGTACAAAGTGACGATACTAAAGCGATCTGAGGAGGCGAAGTGGCGAAGATGAGGTAAGACTTACAAAATATAAAAATTGCAAAAGTAAGTTGCATGCACCAAATGACATAAATAAGCATAAAACACCGAAAAACCACAATTAAATAAGTCCGACGGCAAATTACTGTAAAGTTTATGTGCCACAAAAAAAATTTTAAAGTAGTGCAGGAACACGAAGTGAAGACCGATGGATCCAGGATGAGAAACGACCAAAAGGGCTATGAGGACATTTGGCAATGAGGACACATGAGGACTGTCCCCACAAGCCAAGCAGCACCTTAAGGCGTTTACGCGTAAGTGAGCGTAAATAATATTGTAGACGGACGTGTAGACTTGCTATTTACGAAGGAACGTGGAGTGTCGCCAGAAGAAGATTGTGACGTCACCGCACCATGCAAACCTCCGTTGATGGAGAAACCGTGGTGTAGCGGACCCTGCAACCAGGATTCGACCGTAGATTATGACGAAATACGTAGTGTCTGAAAGAAGTAGTCCCACATGACGAGGCACCCAGGAGTATGCAGCAAGCGAGGGGGATGGGAGTGTGCGTTTAGGTTGAGCACACCAAGGGAATGGGAACGGAGATTACAGAATAGTTGAGGAGAAGAGCTCCAACCTCGTTTAGCGACAGTCTTTGCTCTCCCCCGTCTGTAATAGAGGAACATGGGAGATGACCAAAACTTTGGGAGAAGGTGGTAGAATGTTTGGTCGGGGAATACAAGGAGGGATGTTCTCTGCAACTGGATGAAGTGGGCAAATTGGGGTAGGGGCAAGCAGTCCAAGTGGGTGTAGGTGGGAACGAAGGTTGTGAAGATTTCAGACAATAGGCGAAGGCGGGATCTTTCATCAGGGGTGCTTCGTTAAATGAAGATGAAAGGTCTAATGCAATCGTAGACGGGTATAAAGTTGACGTGAAGAAGGGTCCAAGAAGGCCAAGACAGGGTAAGGCGATGGCTGAAGAAGGGAGGTACTGCATGGTGTGATGGTGACATCACTTGGAGACGTTGATGTTCGTGAAGGTATGAAGACATCCCCGAAGACTAAGGTAGATACGAGACATATTTCTCATAAAGTCAATATGACACGTTGATCACTGTTACGAAAGTTTTGTTGGAAAATGTTTGTTTTTAAAGTATAATTGTCACAACCACTGCAAAGCGTCCAAGGCACTGAATATAAATATTAATTACGACACACCAAAATATGTGACATGGTAACACCGTGACGGACATTCTATAACCTGCAAACAACACTATTGAATTAAAATCACCACAACATCTCAAAGGAACATGAAAAAAATAGAAAAGCAAACAATTGATAAACTTGGTTGAAAACGGCAAAGACCGATACACAATCAACCATAAATCATTATACCACTGAAATGACAAATATGAAATATAAGAACATTGAGAATCAACAAATAAAAATGTGAGCAAAATATGCACACACAAAAACATACCCCGCAGGTCCACCAATGTAACGCGTCTCTATATTTGCGTTATCTTGTGAGAGTTAATCTAAACTACTTAATTCTAAACTTGTACGGGGAAAGGGCATGACAAACCAAATACTGCCATTCCAAAAGGGTTTGCCACGCGCTCAAATAAAACACAATAAACTACAGCTTGTCTCCATTTTTTATACAATTTTAATAATCTAACTAATACGTGTCAACCAAGAAACATAAAACTCGCATGCACATATATTCTAACTAACAATGCAAATAATAGTCAAGTAAATTCATTGTTTCTTACCGTATCTTTCCATTTTCTTTCGCCCTTCGTTCCTCCATTGAAAACACGAACTTTCACCCTATACTAACAGTAATAGACTAAAACAGCAGTCTAAGCTATGCACATACCCTTAGAACCGACCGGCCCTAACTTATTTATCAGCTCATTTACTGATTAACTTTCAATCTCACTTTTGCCTCTAAATAACAAAATCACCAATTAAACAGCTACTAAATGCAAGCCACCAAGCTTTGTAGTAATTATCCTACACACATCCTAACCCATTATGCACAAGAGAAAAGAGCCCGCAGTCTCTTTATATTATTAAATTCACTACATATTATATACTGACTGCCCTACGTTCTAGCGTTCTGTACAGAAGAGCGGACTGGACGAAGCAGGAGGTCAAAGATAAGAGAGAGATTTCTTTGTTCCTCCGGCTTTTATAGCATAACTTCGAAAAGACGTACCTCTCTACATAAGGAGATGCCCTAACTACTACGTCATTGCCCCACCCAAGATTTCTGGGACTTGTACCTATCACGTGGTCAGAACTGACCACGCTCTTTACATACAAGAGACCAATGGTTGCCGACCATAGACCTGCTGCATGTACATGCACTAAACGTGGCCGTTAGTCATTCTTGCCGGACAAACACAGCTGACCCATCGCACATGTATCGCACGTGCTAGCTAATACTAACACTTCTGCCCCTCTGACTCACTACAATAACCATGTCGAGCTTACAAGTTCTATAATCATCCCTTATCATCATCTTCTTCCCCTGTATAACTTTCCCTCAAAGGTTATAATATTATAGGACAAAAAGTGCTAATGTAGTCACCACTATGAAGGAAGGAAGGTTGAGATTGGTCAGCGTGTCGGAGGTGGCGATGCTGTTGGCGCTGAAGTGAGCCCCGACCACGCCGATGACCCTGTCCAATATGCGACTGCTGTTGGTGCCGTCCGGCAGCGTCATCTTGCCAGAATAGAAGTCCATCAGCTGCTGGCGGACATGCATGGGGCTGCCGCACGTGTTCATCACCACCAGGCTTACATTGTTGTTTGGTAACACGTCCTGTTAAATAAACAATTACCACAAGTACTTCATTTATTTATGGACGAATGTAGTTATATACCAACTTCTATTATTTCTGATACAGTATTTTTTTTAAACTTATTTTATTCATTTATTTGTTTAATTTTGTAATGGCTCTTAGGTAGAGCTCTTTCCTGGTCAAGAGCGGTTCAAGGCGCTGGCCGATTCAGGATCTATGGAATGCGTGCAATGTTTGGCATAAAGACTCAACAAGTTCAGACTGTACTGACAATCTGTAACACGATCCATGGTCGATTCAGCCCCAATGCTTGAATCTCGTGTAACTCCAATTCGTTATTCACTCTGCCTCAGCAACAAGGCAAAGGTCGTCGTTCTAAAGTTGCCCAAATTTATTCAGCAAATATCAACAACTGCATCCACGATTGCTTTCCGAAAAAAATACGTTCTTGATAAGCAGATTAACCGTCTCGAACGATGCGGAATGTTCCGAAATGGCGCAATCGATGACCAATGAAACTAAAACTCGTCACCGGAATTTCGCACTGTCTTACGTCATAAAATGTTCTACGAACTTACAAGATACGACTAGCTTTCGCTAGATCTTACTCGAACCTTCGATCGATAATAACCAAGTAATTCCAGAAAGTTCTGAACACTGCTACAATATCAACGAAAATAAACACCATTATGCAAAAACTTTTCTAGCAAAAGCACAGAATCAAGTCAACGGTAAATACAAGCACGCTTTGCAAAGACAAAATGTTCGTAACTATCGTTTGCACTTCAATGGCACCGCTTTCACAATGTCAAGCTTACAGAGTTGCTAAAGTACGTGGTCAGCCCTTACTTTTAAATCAGAATTAACGTAGTTGACGGCATAGATCAAGCTCTGAGCCAGGTCGGCCCCGGCCAACCCTTTGATCTCTCCACAGCCCAGCAAGTTGTGGGTATTCTTTTCACTCACTGGCACCAGCCCTGTTCATCAAACAATCAAACGGTTGATCAAACTAGAAGGGCAAAACCCATATGGCTCACATGCTCCTTATGGAACTCGCAATATTTAATATGTAAATGAGTGCCCAGATTAAAAAAAAAAACGAACCGGTGGCATTAAAATGCAAACTAATACCGACTTTGATCTTTCTATGCTCTTGACTTTAACCTCCGGCTCCAAATACATTCATGTACTATCAAATAAACTATAGCAAAAGTTGTATTATGCCCCCAAAGAACAGTGACCTTGGGATGACCTTGACCTTCAATGTCCATGACCTTTGGATTACATTGACCTTCACGTTCATGTATGATCAAATAACCCAATGTTGTTGCATATTATGGGTTAGCATAGAGCTATCCGCTGTACGATGACCCTTTTTTTAAAAGCTGTTTTTGCAAAGCCTAAAAAGATCTTGATCTTCAAGATCAATCCAAAAATGGGACAAACGTGAAAAATCAATCAATTATTTCTAAATACAACAAGTTTGGACTTTATATCTCCCGTAGTATAGGGTCAAGGTCACTTCAAAGTACCTATATTAGCCAACTTTGGACAGCTCTAGTGGCCTTGACCTTGGAGTGAGGTTGACCAAATTGGTAAAGTATGTGAGTTTCATTAAATATCAACCATGCATCAAAGAATAACAAATTCAATATTAATAACAAAGAAAAAAAACCGTGAAATGTTGTCCAAAATTTCAAAAATGTAGAGGTTTTCATCGCGTAGTCAGAATATCCACAGTGTCCCGAAGAAGACGAAGAAGAAGAAGAAGAAGAAGAAGAAGAAGAAGAAGAAGACCTTATAACCTCGACCTTGAAGTGAAGTCATTCATTCACTGATCATTTATGAGGTCTCATGGATATACACCTTACTAAGTTTGGTTGTGATAGTTAAAATAGGTCCTAAGATTTGAACCCACTTTCAAGTAATGCACAGACTGACGGCAGACGGCGGACAGACAGACGGACGGACGGACAAAAAGAAATGTAATGTCATTTTTGGGACTATTTAAGACTCATCTCACACCGATTGGCAAAAATCGGGATTTTTTTTCTGTTTTGGGGGTGCGTTGTGAGAGAGGGGAGGATGAGTACATAGACTCACACTGCCATGCCTGAGAGTTAAAAACCAATCAGTCAGCACGTTAATTAATAAATAAGAGGCTCGATATATGTCAATACATTAATAAATCAAGAACCTCTCTCATGGCACTGTGAGGACGATGATGATGTTTTCGATGACGATGATGATGATGACGACGGTGATAATGATAATGGCGGCGGTGGTGGTTAATGATGATTTTGGTGATGATTATGAAAGTGGTGGCGATGTTGGTGATGATTGTGATGATAATGATGATGATGACGTTGGGGAGGAAGAGGAGTATATTGTGGTATATGAATCTGGGACGGATACACACACACACACACACACACACACACACACACACACACACACACACACAAACACACACCTGTTTCTAAAATAACGTTCCCAATATTTCAAAAACAACAAACATCAGAGCTAAACAAAACAACAACAAAACTTTTTTTTTTTAATTGCTAGCGCCAGTGACTCACCGATGAAGTAGAAAGGGCGGTCATTTTCCAGTAAAAGAACGTCATTACTGACGTCACGCACGCACTGCAAGCAGTTCCTGTTGTCCGGACACTGGGCAGGGGGCAGCGTGGACATGGAGAGCGGACCAGAGTTACCGTCGTAAAATTCCACTTTGCTGGCGTCTATGCTGAGATGATTGTTCGCATAGCTACCCACCTGGAATCAGTTTAATGAACATTGGATACAGTCGCACCCGTAGAATAACTAATCGCTCCTCGTCACGTGGTATAACTTTACACACAATGTGAAGCTTTCCCTGTTTTATGTGAATTTGAGCGAGCCAAAAAAAACTATACCTAGTTCAGTTGCCTCCCTTTCGTGATAGCGTGAAACACACGTCGCCTGCTACACAGGATTTAGCAAGCTTAACCAGTTGTATGCACTTGTTGCGCGCTGATCATAGCGAAGTTAATTTATATTATCGTCAAATCATGAAAGGTACATTGCATTGTCTTGGAAATGTGTCGTGCATGGTTTAATGAAATTACGTAAATACACAAGTTTATACAAATTCGAATCTGGCGGCGACGACAATTAAGCACTGCACTGATTGTACAGCACAGAGCTGTTGGATATAATGCCTTTAATTAAAAAAAAAATTAATAACTAGTTGGATATAGGCGCTGTATCAAATTGCCTGTAATAAATAAATTATTAACTAGAACAGATCGTAAATTAATGATAAACGAATATAACATTGAAATGTGTTAAACCGTTGTTATTTGATATGAGAACTTCTAAATCACGTTATATACCTACCTCCTGCGTAGAGTTGTGAGCCTAGTTTATACACTGCTATATATTTCCCAGCTTCGAGCATGTATTAAACCAGTCAATAAATTAGGCTTATAACTCTGCTCATGGGGGTAGGTGGTACACGTTCATTTGTAAACAAAATCCATCTATTGTTCCTTCGACATATTGTGACTTGGAATTAGTTGGAAAGCCCCTTCAGATGTACACAGCAGAAGAAAGTCGTAGCTATCATCAGGCTCACCTGATGAAAGGAAAAATTGTTGGCTCCTACTGTCCTCCAGTTGTAGACATTGTATTCCGCCACGCCTTGCCCTGGGTTCACATCCTGGTGTTGATCGAAAGATAGAACTTTGTTGGCGAACGCAGCCAACACCACGCTGTTGATCGAGGTTGGCGAGCTGCGGAGTTCGCTGATCAGTTCATGGCGCTCTTGGATGTAAGTCTTCAGAGCTTCGCACAGACCGGGCGACCCTTTGCATTTGGATGAATGAGCTTGCTTCAATTTTGCCATCATCAAGGCGGTTGCTAGTAACTGTGTTAACAAAAATAACTGAATTTTAACAAATAATTAGAAGAGCAAAGCCCATATGACTCACATGCTCCTTATGAAATTTGCAATATTTAACATAAAAATCACTGCCCAGAATTTTTTTTTTTAATGAAACAGTGGCATTAAAATGCAAAGTAATATCGATTTTTATCTTTCTATCCTTGACCTCCGGCTCTAAATACACTCAGATAATTGTAAATAAAAATAAACTACAGCAAACGTTGTATTATGCCAAAAATAGGGACCTTGGGATAACCTTCAGTGATCTTGACCTTGGAATGAAATTGACCTTCACGTAACCTCTCATGCTCATGTCTAATAACTTAGAAAAAATTGAAATTTTTTGTAAAAAATTGTCATTTTTTTATAACATGTGTTGACCCTGTGACTTTGACATGGAAGTGAAATCATTCATTCCCTGATCATTTATGAGGTCCCATGGGTGTACACCATCTTACCAAGTTTGGTTGTGATGGTTAAAATAGGTTCTGATACATTAATCCACTTGCACGTTTTGCACGTCCAGATGACGGACGTCAGACGGTGGACAGACAGACGGTGGACAGACTGACGGACAGACGGCCAAATGTTTTTCTACATTTTTTTTTGACTATTTAGGACTCATCTCGCACAGGTGTGCAAAAATCTGGAAATGATTCTTTGCTGGGCGAGTACATGTACATAGACTCACGTTGCTATGCATGTGAGTAAAAAACCCAGTACAAATAGGTTTATGTTTGCTAACTAAAATACTAACCATTAAAAGTTGTTTTATTTTTATATTTATTTAAAATAATTATATATTACTATAAAATAGGAAGGAATCAGAAAGAGACAAATGTCTGTCTGTTTGTGTGAGTGTCTGACTGTCTGTCTGTCCGTCCGTCGGGACGTCCGTCGCGCGCCTTATCTCAAGAACAGTACCTAGTTTAGTTACTGGCCTGCCACCAAACAATCCTATACCGCAACGGTCAAGGTAGCTGGAGCCACTTTTGTTGCTAACCCGTCTTGCTCAGTGCCTCAAAAACGGATGAACCAATTGTGTTGATTTTTGGCATTCATGTACTTTAAAATCATATCCAACCCCTCAATGGTAGTTCGGTTGCCGGTCAGTCGTTAAGATAAGATAAGATAGGATAAGATAAGATAAGATAAGACAACTTTATTATCTTTTACAAGAAATCGGTCAGTCGTTTTGCATTATCTCAAGAATGACTGGACTTTTATGTCATTCATTATTTATTTGCTCTACGGCAAGGATCAAGAGGTCGGTAGGGTCAAATTGTTGTTCAATACTTTTTTGTTCTATATCTCAAAAACGGCTGAATCGATTTCTTAATTTTTGGTATACAGTTACTTCAAATTATATCCACCTCTACCATCACTGCGGTTACCACCAGTCAATATTCTTCTGTGGGCTTAGTGGCTTATAATGCATTGGTTGTTTGTTTTTCTCTCTGAGTTAGTAAGTGCGCCGATTAAGAAAAATCGATTTTAACGATACTACTACTACTACTACTACTACTACTACTACTACTACTACTACTACTACTACTACTACTACTACTACTACTACTACTACTACTACTACTTTTCTATCCTATCCCGTAACTCCAAAGTCGCTGGGGCACCACAGATGATCGTTTAACCAGCGTACTCCATCTTCCTCTGTCCTCAGCAGTCCTCATGGCTTCACTCAGTGTCAAGCCAACCCATTCTCGAATGTTTTCTTCCCATCTCTTTTTTGCCTCCCGCTTCTTCTGTTTCCTTGCACCGTGCCTTGCAGATGGTCTTTGCAAGGCCTGATGCTCTTGTGATGTGGATATACTATCGGAGTTTCCGTTTTTTCACCACTGTGAGCAAGTCATTGTGTTGTCAAATGGTTTATATAATTGTCTGTTGGACTTCGTCATTGGATATGTACTTGGTATAGGAAAGAAGTCATCTGTAGCACCTCGTCTCCATGCTTTGTTTTCTTCGTTGTAGATCTGTTGTGAGGGTCCATGTTTAGCAAGCGTATAGGAAGATGGAGATGACAAGGGAGCGCAGCAGCCTTACCTTCAAGTGTAGACTGTTGGTCCTGCCTTTCCAAATCGGCTTCAACCTTGTAAGGGTAGCAGTTGTTTGTGCTATTGTGGAGAGGACTTCCTGTCAGGACCCACTGCCTGATAAAATTGCTTCTAAATATTTGAAGCTGTGCACCGTGTTAAAGGACTGGCCTTGGACTTTGGTGTCCGTGTTGATGCCATTGGTGTTGTTGGTCATCATTTTGATCTTCTCTGCACTTATTTCCATTCCAAAGGCTCTTGAGGTGGTGTCTACAGGTATTCTCTGTACCAGCTGTTCAAATTCTTGTTCCTCTCCAGCCAATCCATCAATGTCATCCGCAAAACGGAGGCTGGAGATTGCTAGATTGCTCTACCCCATACGCTGACTGTACCTTCATGATGATAATAATAATAATAATAATAATAATAATAATAATAATAATAATAATAATAATAATAATAATAATAATAATAATAATAATAAAGGTTGGTATCCATGCAGCAGCCGCAATAAACCTGGTTATAATTATCATAATTTATTACCTCGTAGCTGACGTACAAGTTCGGCGATATCCCGCCTACGATGTTTCTGGCAGACCCAGACTGGTCCCAACACTCGCTTACGTTTGTGGCGCAGCTCTGGTACTGCCCCTTTTCCATTAAGTAGGCCTCTAACCACGGAAGTCGGCGGCTGTAGCTCAGAAACAGCGTCTTGTTGGTCCACAAGTGTGGCCAGAAATCGGTAAACTCTTGCACGTTGATATATACAGGGGAGGTGATTAGCGCCCCTTTGGCCACCGTTTCCACCGCACCGTTGATATCTGTGCAATACAATTCGATGCGATACAATACGATACAACACCGATACAATCCTATATGAAACGATGCTAGCCGATTGTGGTGATATCCTGGAGAAGATACAATAATCTTACAAGAGGATTAAGATCTGTAGATAGATGAGGGGTTTAGATCTCTATCAGTCGTTCTTTACCAAGATTCCTAAGCAATGTGGGAGACTAAATCACGGTGCTTGGTGACATAAATATTTATATTTGTTCTCGGGTTTTAACGTATCATTGGCTTACTTTAAGAAATGATTTTTGCTAGTCAAATGACTAGTTTAATTGGTCTCCAGAGGAGAAGAGCTAGTGGATACACAATCAATACAAATAGAATGACACCAGTCGTATGTATGTGATTTCAACTTTTATCTTCAACACAAATTCTAACATGACTTTAATTAATTAATAATTATAAACTGTCCAATGTGCTGGGAAAGTTCTTTAGCAAGACTTCTTCATCATGTGCTAAGTAGATCTATGTGTTTGATGGTCTACTATTGTTCCGATTAGTTTTGACATCAGTTGCAGCTGGGAGGGGACTTAGCTCTCAGTTTCTGTGAGTGCTTGAGTCGGGACGTGGTCACACTGAGGGAGTCTGGTCGCTACGGGGCTGGACGTGGTGAGGTGGATTCTAGTTGATCTTCTTCTTTTCCACGGGAGCAAGCGTTCGGGCGTTGACTCCACAAACCGTCCCAGACCTGGGTTCTAGTCTCTGGGAAGCTCTAGTCTATCACTGTGTTGGTGATGGCTGAGAATTTTTTCACTTCAGTCTGCTACTTGACCATCGTGGTCCTACGCTTCGTGTATGACTGCCCGGTTAATGCGGGGTGAACGGGGATATAAAGAATATGTACTTCCTCTCTGACCAATCATCTCGTTCTCGCGGATACGTGAATCTTTTCTCGGAAGTGTTTGTTCTCCTGTCCTGCCTCTGGGACACTGTCTGTTACGTCTAAACTTCGATTGTCAAGGGAGATACGCAGGGTAGATCTAAGAGTGATATGATTTGCGTGGCTACTTAGCGGTCCAGTGACACCGCTCAGATGTCCAAGTGGGCTAAATTATATTCTTTATAGCGAGTTCTGCCTGATTGTATCGGGAGTGATCGTCTCAATGATGCTAATTTAATAACTGCGAACATTCCCTTAGACAGCTGGTGAATTAACATCAGCATTTGTTTAATACTATCTGTTTATCTCTTAACTAAGTTACAATATCTTTGTCATTAACATTTCTGATATTACACCGATCCGATGCCATACGATTCGATCCGATGCGATGCGATATGATACGATACGATACGATCCATTCCGATACGATACGATGCCATACGTTGCAAAACGATCCGATACAACACGATACACCGCAACTAAACACACTACAACAGGATACAATACAATGCAATAAAATACAATACAATAAAACACAACTCAAGAATGCACGATGCAATACAAAGCAATACAGTACGATATAATACAATACAATACGATATAATACAATACCAATACGAAACAATACAACGCAAGACAAGACGAGTAACAAACGAATGTACCTTTATTCATTCAATTATAACTTTTTAAGGATTGTTTCCCCTATGCATTACGTAAACAGCGTTCTGAGGACAATTATAACATAACCATAAATGTATCGATTTCCACAAGTGTCTTGAAAACAAAAAAAAACAATTCTGTCGATACTGTTTTGAATACCTTGGTTAGATTTAGGCTATCAGCCCGATTAAACCATTTATGAGGGTGCTTTTTTTTAATTCCCGACAAGGATTACTAGAAGGAGCTAATAGCTGATAAAAGAAAGATGTTAAAATTTCTGTTTAATAGCCAAACGAGAGTTTTAAAAAAATACACGACGGCACAGCGCAAGCCATTTTGTTTGAACCGCATGTCAACATAATAAGCTTGCCTACGATTCAGTGCATAAATCGGTAGTTAACACACAGGACAAATTAGCAAGATCCGCACGAGAAACAACATCGTCATAAGAACATGGAATGTCAGGACCCTAACTGCGGAAGGAAAATTAGAAGAACTGGCCCACGAGCTGGACCACTATCGATGGAACGTTCTAGGTATCAGCGAACTGCGCTGGAAAGGCCTAGGTGAAACAACGACCGACAAAGGCCACAAGCTCTATTTCAGCGGTAGAGATGGCAGGCACGAACACGGCGTTGGATTCTTGGTCCACAAGAACATTCAAGCCACTGTCATGGGTTGCCGCCCAGTCTCCAGTAGACTCATTACCATCCGTCTGAGAGCAGCCCCTTTCAACATCACCATCATCCATGCCTATGCCCCAACATCAGACTATGACGACAACGAAGTGGAGGATTTTTATGAAAATCTACAGGCGGTTTTTGACCAAGTGCCGAAGAAGGACATAGTCATAGCGCAAGGCGACTTGAATGCCAAGGTTGGCCAAGATGCGCATCACAACTGGGGAGACACATGTGGACCCTACTGCAACAACGAGACAAATGACAGGGGTCTCTTGGAGTTTGCCAGATAGAACAATCTGGTACTGGCAAACACGCTTGGTCTCCACAAAAACTGGTTTTGTTTTTTTAATAGTATTTTTGTTTGTTTATTTTGTTTTCTTGAGGATTTAAATGTGTTGCAAACTTCTTCAATGCCAGAACTACTTTGTCATGGCACATTGTTCGGAATGTGTTTTGTATGAAAAGCTTTGATGTGTGTATTGCTTCGGCAAAATTAATGTTTCTTGTATTGTTTGATTTGATGAAATCGATATATAAATGTTGTCGGCATCTTGGCGGGAAAATGACAAATGTCCAACTCGACTGATTCAATGTTTCAATCGCCTTCGGCTCGGGGAAACGTTGAATAGATCTCGTTGGACAAATGTCATATTCCACCCCAAGATGCATTACTGAAAGACCTCCACATCTTCCAAGTTAAACACAAACAATTAAGGAAAAGATAGCCTATGAGTTTGAGAAAGACTGACTCGATCTTCGGTTAGTTTTCCAACATCACCCAAAAAAATACATCCACTGATCATCAATAAAATAAAAACTAGGATAATATTGGAAAATTCCAAATGTATTAATATTGCGAGTATTACCAGTAAGTGTGTCCTTGTTGAGCCCGATTCCCTCGCTCAAGATCAACTGCGGATAGGATGTGCTTTCAGCCAAAAGCCGCAAGAACTCCTTGGTAGTCGCCTGTATGCCAAGTACTACCACGCCTCCGACGTTGTTGCTTTTAATCTGAAACGAAAGCGTGTATGTTGATTACAGATCGCCGCGCTTTGAGTCTGACTTATTAATAAGGCGTGTATAGCATTTATTATTATTAATATTATTATTATTATTATTATTATTATTATTATTATTATTATTATTATTATTATTATTATATTTATTTATTTTTTAATTTTAAAACGAGCTGTTGACAGCACAATATTGATATAATATAACAGACACATACCCTTCACCTTCACACTCTCACACCTCCACCTTCAACACCACCACTTCCTTGCTCTCTCACCCCTCCAACTGTACGTCTGTCATCATCAGAAAAATCCTACGCCTTCGGATGAGAGTATAAACCGAGGTCTAGACTGTGCTCGCCTGTATTCCATCGCACGGACTTTGAAGATCCTGACGCTCATGTCCTAAGCGGGTGAGTGCTCGCATACACACAAATACACCCAGCAAGCATTAGTTCCCTTTACCCCTTACCCTGCACTCCCCCCTCCCCCACCCCACCTCTCCGTCCCTTCCCCGATATTGTGCTTGTCTGGGAGGCAGATGAAGCACCTAAGGCAACAAATGGACGGCTGGAGTTAGATCCTGTATCGACCAGCGCCTTGAGCAGCTCCTTGGCTGGAATAGCGCTATTAAAGAGCGATTATAATTTTTTTACATTAAAAGATGTAATAAAGTGCTAACAGTACCATTTGGGAAATGTTCTGTGCCTGTTTAGTGAAATTGTCGGACTTTGAGTCGAGAGGGAGATAGCCCTCAACCAACATGTCACAAATAAGCCTCTCCTTTCCTAAGCGCCGCAGTTCCGCCGCTGCCGACCTCCCGTAGTCGTCGTCGTCGTAGACGATGGCGATGTAGTTCCATTTCAGCAGCGACAACAGCTCCAGAATTGTCTAGAGCAAGTGAAGACAAAATAAAGTCAGAAAGAGAAGGCGAGGATGCACAGAGAAGATGGATAAGGAGGGATGGAGGAGAAGAAGGAGGAAGCTTATAAAGAGGAGAAGGAGAATAAGAATAAGAAGAGTTAGGAAAAAGGAGACAATGGAGAAGATTGCCAAAGACTATAGGAGAACAACTGCTTGGGAAGAAGAGGGAGAAGGAGAAATGCAGTTTTAAAGAACTTCATTTAGGTTGGACAAACCTACAATGGGATGTCCCAGGATGTTAAGTGTGAACCTTTCCTTGCAATAGGCTTACCTCTACTTGCACGTTGTCAGGAGGGATAACTCTGAAAAAGTTCGGGTACAGGTCCTTGTTACTGAGCTCTTTCCCAGTCGAACTTCCGCTGACCTGAAGCACTTGCTGATTGGCTGGAAGCTGACCAATCAATCTTGAAACTGTCATCGCTTCCGAGGTACGACTTGGACCCTGTATTCCTAAAAATGGCATAGGATATGAAGAAGAATAGCAATAATAAGATATGTTCTATTTTTAGTTGATATCTGCTCCCGATGTTTGGTTCATGTGCATTGACAGACTGCCTACATCAACTCCAACCAAATTTGGAGCAGACCTTCCCAAAATGTGGAATTTTCAGTAAAAATGTAGAATAAATGTGGTCTCGTTCCGGTTGCTTCGTAGGGCTTTGCAATGCTCACATAAATGTTTTAAAATGAAGTCATTAATAGTATTATTTACGCAAAGGCTTTATTCAGTCATCACAATACATACAAGCCGCCTAGCCTGCATTTGAATGTATAGTGCATGTTGAGGAAATGAACAACTCAGTCCTTGTCTTTCAGTCATCATTTAATGTACGCACGTGCAGGTTACCCTGCAGTGGGATGTATTGTATGTTGAGAAAATGAATTCAGTCCTTGTATCTATAAGTTAGTTATTCATTGCTTACAGGGTCCAGCGGACTGCAAAGAGCCGAATCAGGACCACAAAATCAAGACCACAACTTGGCTGAAAGAGGATCCACCCCTCATCCGCATAAAAGATCTGCTGAAACAACCCCAGTGCTAACATTGAAGCACTCCATCAGCCGGTCACTTTAAAATAAAGGCATCAGAACAATCTCCAACCTTCGTTTTGCTGATGACATTGATGGATTGGCTGGAGAGGAAGAAGAACTTGAACAGCTTGTACAGAGGCTTGACACCACCTCCAGAGCCTATGGAATGGAAATAAGTGCAGAGAAGACCGAAATGATGACTAACAACACCAATGGCATTAACACGGACATCAAAGTCCAAGGCCAGTCCCTCAAAACAGTGCATAGCTTCAAATATTTAGGAGTCATTGTATCAGAAAATGGGTCCCGACTGGAAGTCCTCTCCAGGATCGCACAAACAACTGCTGCCCTGGCGAGGTTGAAGCCCATTTGGAAAGACAGGACCATTAGTCTACATTTCAAGGTAAGACTGCTGCGCTCCCTTGTCATCTCCATCTTCCTATACGCTTGCGAAACATGGACCCTCACAGCAGATCTACAACGAATACAAAGAATGGAGATGAGGTGCTACAGAAAACTTCTGGGCATTTCCTATACTCAGCACACCACCAACGACGAAGTCCGATAGACCATCACACAAGCCATTGGACAACACGATGACCTGCTCACAGTGGTGAAAAAACGGAAACTTCATGGTATGGCCATGTCACCAGATCATCAGGCCTTGCAAAGACCATCCTGCAAGGAAAAGTGCAAAGAGGTAGAAGAAGAGGGAGACCGAAAAAAAGGTGGGAGGACAACATTCGAGAATGGACTGGCTTGACACTGAGCGAAGCCATCAGGGTTGCTGAGGATCCAGAAAGATGGAGTACGCTGGTTAAACGATGATCTGTAGTGCCCCAATGACCTCCGAGTTCCGGAATAGGATAAGATAGGATCTTGCAGACAAAATTTAATTGAAACAAGTCGCCTTAAATTTTGAGAAGAAAACGAACATGCGCAAAGCGGTGGGGCAAGTTTGCGGAGAGTGCTTGACGACAAAATGCGGAGTTTAAGAACGTTCCGCGGAGTTGCGGAGTTGGCTAATCGAAATTCGGAAAAACTCCGCGAGTTGCGGTGTGATAGGCTTGTCTGCGTTAAGCATGTCTACCGACGTGGAGACGATGCTCTTCAGGACGGCATCATCATCATCATCATCATCATCATCATCATCATCATCATCATCATCATCATCATCATCAACGAAACAACAACTAGTAGTTTGGGAGAAAATGTGATTTAAAACATGATGACGTCACATGCATGAGCTCCTTCGATTTGCCTAAATTGGTATCATTTGGTAGGGATCTTTACGTTCTAACTATACACCAAGCTTCAAAGAAATCAGTCTAATTAGTTTCAGAGAAAAATTCGCAGAAGTGACGGCCGGACGGCGGACACCGGACGGAAGGACAGAGTCAAAAACAATAGTTCCCGACAGCTATAAATAGCTCGGAAACCAAACAACAACAATTAATTAATAATCATTAGTCTTTAATCTTTTGTCTTACCGAATAAAAACTTGGATGTTTCGTCCGCTGATTCCCCCACGGAATATTTGGTCATCATTTTGACTACGTGGCTCGCTGCTCTCTGGGTTTGACCGCACGTGCGATACGCATCTAATCCTGTCAAGAAAACACAGACGACTAAAGTATTACTCCTTCGGATGAGAGTATCAACCGAGGTCTAGTATGTGCACCCAGGTATTCCATCGCACTGACTTTAAAGTTCCAGACGCTCATGTCCTAGACAGACGAGTGCCGTGTCATGCCTATCCTATCCTATCCTTTCCTATCCCGTAACTCGAAGGTCGTTGGGGCACCACAGATGATCGTTTAACCAGAGTACTCCATCTTTCTCTGTCCTCAGTAACCCTGATGGCTTAGCTCAGTGCCAAGCCAGTCCATTCTCGACTGTTGTCCTCCAAGCTCTTTTTCTGTCTCCCTCTTCTTCTGCCTCCTTTCACCGTACCTTGAAGGATGGTCTTTGCAAGGCCTGATGCTCTGGTGGTGCAGCTACACACATTATACCCCAGCAAGCACTAGGTTGTCTTTTCCGTCGTCACTTGTAGCCCAGGATGGTGCTCAGTTGTCTGAGCGTCTCGCCTAAGTCAGCATGTGGGCTGGGTGCCTCGGGCTGCTTGAGTTAAATCTTGTATCGGCCAGCGCCTTGAACAGCTCTTGAGATGGAAAGGCCTTATATAAGAACTATACAACTGCACATTGGATAGGATTGACTACCTCATTTAACTTGGAACTGCTGACCATGCTTTGTGCCAAATGCATAAATATGTTATTCGTTTTAACCATTCGCTAACACAATTTTATCTATGAAATCTGATAATCCGAGCAACTATATTCAATTCAACATCTGTTCAAACACGTAATTTTAGATCATAGAGTCATTCTGGCGCATGAACATACAAACAGAATAATAATAAAATCTAACAAATTAAAGTTGAACTATAATCATAAAAAGTAACATCACTGTAAAATTGTTCCTACTTCAGACATGTAAATTTATACTCGCAATTATTGCCGGGCTACGCAACAATCCGAGCTGTTGACAAAAAAGCTATTTACTTCTTTTTTGTTTTTTTGTTTTTATGTATATTGCTTAGTTTTCATTGAGTAGTAGTGACACCTCAGCAAAGATTTGCAGCAACATTATTTTAAAAACTAATAGTAAGCCCATAAACAAACTCAACTGACCAATCGTAACCCCAGGAATGTAACCATTCGCGTTGGCCCTCTCCAGAAACCACGTCACCGCGACCAGATTCTGCAGGGAGTTGACATCCACTGACCCGCACACGTCATTACCAAGGTTGTTGACCTCGGTCACCACGGCAAAGGTCACGTTGCCCGAAATAACGTCATAGCTATCCTCAAAGATCGCGACGGGAGACACTGCCGTGAGAAGCATCATCGCCGCCGCAATCTGTAGGTACTGCCTGAAGTACCAAACACACAGACAAACCAAACAAGATCACAAGCCATTCAAATGTACTTTCAGACGCACAATACAATATTCACTCAGTTACAGACTCCATTCAGACTGAGATGCACCCTCGTGCAAATATATTTTAGTTTGTTGCGTTTGCTGGTGGCCAATTCAATTACCTATAATATAAGCTGCTTATTTCAGTCATGGACTCTTTTTCCAGTATTGTGATCGTGATTTTTGTGTAGAAATGCTTATGTGCATAAACATTACTTAATCAATTAATTAATTTCTATTTATTCATTCAAAGCAGATAATAAATATTAATCATTTCAACTTAATTCAATTTAATAGTTTAATTATACGTTCGTGTTCTTACAAGTGCGCAATATTAGACAATCAGGAAAAGGTTTGCTGCTTGAAATACAAATTGACAAATGTCTATAATACAATTTAAAAACGGCTTGTTTTGATTATTTTTGGTATAGACGTATTTCCACCCATGAATGGCATCATCCAGCGGCATTGTTCAGTCACATAGTCGCTCAGGATTTCCTTTTTCTGTTCAACACATGCTTTCATGCATTTTCTTGCCTTGATCTATTTTAATTATTTTTACTGTGGACATACCTTAACTATGGCTCAGCCTTTCATATTATTTATATGCCCTCTCCCTCAAAGGTCAAGATCGCTGAGGTTCACTATTTTCTAAACACGTATTACCTAAACATTTTTTGAGAAATTTCAATTTGCATATAGTTCAATGAATGCGAGAGCTAAATAAAAACATTTTAAACAACATAACCTGAAATAAATGTTGAAATAAAAGAAAGAAAGAATTAAATAACATATTTATGTACTTATTATTAATCAAGATAAGAATATGCGATTGGATCAGGAAAGAAAGAAAGAATTGATGCATGAATGGAGAAGGAGCAGAACGAGAGAACCAAATAAAGATGGGAAATGCACGGACAGACACTTTAGACAGACAGGTAAACAAACAAATGTGTAAACAGAACAAGATTAAAAGACAAGACCCTTAACCAAAACACATACACACACAAGCATACACACACGCGTGCGCGCGCGCACCCACCAACACACACACACACACACACACACACACACACACACACACACAAATACACACACAATTCTAGATTCTAGACTTACCACCGCATTTCTTTACGTCTCTTGTTTGTTCACAGTGTTCACCAGAAGATGGCCCTCCAAGTGTTTTTAGACTAAATACAAAGACGAAGAACGCCCCGAGCACAGATATGAAGCCTCACCTATACACAGTTTTCAAGGGTGGAATGCTCGAAGTGAACAATCTGAAGAAGAAAAAAAAAAGATTCGATTCAATTCAATTCCACTATTTATTTAGATATTATTTTAGGCAAAGAAGTCTCTGGAAAAGTTAGTTTCCTTTCCATTTCTGCTGCCAACCAGCCACATTGTGGATACTTTTTCACATGAAGGTCTTTTCCTGACGGCTTCATTCAGGCATTTTCTTATGCTCAGGAAAATCAGTCATTTCACTTTCTCGCAAGACCAGTACAGCTGATACACTGACAGGCTGAAAACACAGCGAATGGCCACCTGTATCTGTGGCAAAAATCCACAAAATCAAATCATTGGCAGCGGAAACAACGGAAACTCCAATGGTATGGCCACGTCAACAGATTATCAGGTCTTGCAAAGACCATCCTGCAAGGCACAGAGCAAGGAGGTAGAAGAAGAGGGAGACCGAAAAAGAGGTGGGAGGACAACATTCGAGAATGGACTGGTTTGACACTGAGCAAAACCATCAGGGTTGCTGAGGACAGGGAAAGATGGAGACGCTGGTTAAACGATCATCTGTGGTGCCCCTACGACCTCCGAGTTATGGGATAGGATAGGATAGATAGGATTGGCAGCAGAAAAGGGGAGAAAGATTTTGCCTATCATTGCCTCATTACCCGCAGGATAGCATCTAAGAAGAATGGTATCCAAAAATCTGTCAATAAAGTCCAGTCCTATCTCTCTATAAGCGAGACACCTGCTGCTTCTGTTCTACACAAATCTATTGGAATGTTCCAGAAAATTGCGATAACGTTTCCGCACGGTGTTTTTATCAATACAGTAAGTCCTCGGGTTACGCCGGCCTCGACTTGCGTTGTTTCGTGGTTACGAGGCTCCTCCCCATACAAATATAATAAATAATATTACGCGTCGTTCCGCGGATCCGTCTTACGCAGTTTAGCTTCGTAAGCGACGTAAACAAACGGGAGCTAGTTTCTGGCGAGCGGCGGAAGAATACGTTTTGTGGTGGTTATACGGCGGGGAAGACGGCGTCGCATCCTACGCTGGCGTCGTTTCATGCGCTCAGTCACTATACATACGCCATTTTGGTTGTTTACGCCGTCTATCTCTCTCACGTGTTTTATCGTTTTTTTGCCCTTGGTTATGGCTTGGTTAAAGTAAATATTAATTTTTAAAAAAAAAGAGAACAATATATATTTACTTTAATTCATGTGGTAAGGAATTGTTTTCTCTTCTTTTTAATACTTTTTTTTTTAATGTTATTAACAGTTACAGTACAGTATATAGCACTGTACGTACAGTACATGTATTTTTCTTTATGTTTCAACTTACGTTCCGACTTACGATGAAATCGGGTTACGACGCGTCCAACGAACGGATCAACGTCGGAACTCGAGGACCCCTGTATTCTTCTACTCAGAACCTCTCACTGCAAAACATGTACAAAACATCTACATAATCTGTTGTCAATCTGATAGGACGGTCCTCAAAAAAAAACCCTCGATAATCTCACAGGGAAGTCATAAACATGCCTGCGTTTGGTAGCCCACCCGTGTTTTCAAGTGTTTATCAAAACAGCGCGGAAAAAACAAATGTCCATCGTATTTTCCTTCCTGTTCAAAGTTCAGGAAAACATTACTATTGAGAAACATGTTTACATGGGATAAATGTTGACATTAAATAATAATGCATGATGACGCGTCTTAATCCATGTTTCACTTAGAAAATCAACAAATAATCAGATTAATTAATTAATTAATTAATTAATTAATTAATTAAACATAAATAAATGCCTAAATAAATAAATACTAGAGCCGGCACATATAGGTCTATTGTGTTTGCTCCTACTTCCAAACTCCGTCGCCTGTGGCCTGTAAGGTGTTTATATAGTGCTAGCTTTTCAGGAGATTTGTCTTGTTGAAAAGAAACCCAGATAAGCATTCTGGCAACACCAAAGGCAAATTGACAATGATAGGCCTCCCATATTAAAACACACGCACACATACACACCCTTACTTGCTTTCACGGTGTTATTGTGACTTTCATGAAACGCCACATACGTTGTGTTGACAATGGGTCATATTTTGTCCCCCTTTTTAAGTACTTTTAAGTGTTCTAACGCTAACCAAAATCCAAACCCTAACTCTTACCCTAACCTCACGGATCATTGGTTTGACGTCAAACCAACGAGGGGCTGTCAAAACAAGGTATAAAGATGTTCACTAGTTTGTCCAAATAACGCCTTGTGAACACGTACACACACACACACACACACACACACACACACACACACACACACACACACACACACACCAGAACAACACAGCAAAAAAAAAATTCAACGACTCTCTTTTATGGTTTTTCATTTAGCCATACTGAAAACGCCGTCTTTTGAGTTTCACTGAATATACAGCACCAAAAGCAAGCAGAAATTTTCTTTGTAATTTAAACAATCTCAGTATCAAACAGAGCAATAATGCGATGCCGCACTCACACAACTTCAAAACTTCACTTCCTACCTGCGTAAAGACACCACAGAAGATTTCTTTTTCTGCATTGCAGACGGCAACAACAAACAAAGCTAAATACAAACAGCAGTAACACAAACAGATAATAGATCACTTAAGAACGAAACGCTAGCAGAATGTTATCTTACATTGAGGGAGGGAGAGAGAGAGAGAGAGAGAGAGAGAGAGAGAGAGAGAGAGAGAGAGAGAGAGAGAGAGAGAGAGAGAGAGAGAGAGAGACGAGGACATAAACATGAACATGAAATAGAATTCCTGAAGGGACTGTCCCTCATAAAAGGGTCACAATACAGTACATGGAAAAGGTGGGGCCGGGTAGCTCAGTTGGTAAGAGCGTCTTGCTAGTAACCGAAAGGTCGCTGGTTCGAATCCAGGATTGGTCATCGTGTGATCATATTATTTTCCGCTTTACCAACAACTGGCCCGCTGGTGTCAGTATAAATCGGTCCAGTAGTCACCTATATGCGAAAGTGTCGTGTGACTATAATCTACAAACAACAACATGGAAAACATAAATCGAATGCAAATTGCACAATTATTAATAGTCCAAGGTCATGACGACGATGACACCCATCCGCATCTCCTGTTCCTCAAAATGAGCGTCACAATTATGGTAATTTAATTTGTACATACAGCGCTCTACAAGAGATGGTCGATGTACAATTACCTTTGACGCAGTGCGTATAAAACATAACAAGCCAAATTGCGAATCTGCTCAGTGGATCCATTATTTAATACTGCCGCTGAAGAAACGGAATCTCCGATGGTATGGCCGCGTCACCAGATCATCAGGCCTTGCAAAGACCATCCTGCAAGGCACAGTGCAAGGAAGTAGAAGAAGAGGAAGACAGAAAAAGAGGTGGGAGGACAACATTCGATAATGGACTGGCTTGACACTGAGAGAAGCCATCAGGGTTGCTGAGGACAGAGAAAGATGGAGTACGCTGGTTAAGCGATCATCTGTGGTGCCCCAACGGGATAGGATAGGATAGGATAGGACACGCCGTGTAATCTTCGCTAATATCGTGTGAGTATTTCATCCTAATATGTGTAAGTATTTCATCCTAATAGGTATAAGTATTTCATACTAATATCTCCGTACAAACGACAGTTGTGAATAACAGGATCTTCATCGTCAGTTTCATTACATAGATATAATGCACATATTATTAGCATTGTCATAAATAGATCTCTTTGAAGATGTCCCCGTTAATAGGTAATACACCGATGCGAAGTTTACCAAGACCGTCTCTATAGCATTTTATACTTAGAGCAGGGTATTGAGCAAATTATTTGGAGCTTCAAGCTGGTAACCTGGCTTGGCAGCCTGAGCTTGAACCTCAAGCATCTGTAGTCTGGACTATAGCCTGACCCTTGAGAGAGAGAGAGAGAGAGAGAGAGAGAGAGAGAGAGAGAGAGAGAGAGAGAGAGAGAGAGAAAGAGAGAGAGAGAGAGAGAGAGAGAGATATGCCCATGAGAGAGAGAGAGGGAGAGAGAGATGCCCATGAGAGAGGGAGAGAGAGAGAGAGAGAGAGAGAGAGAGAGCGAGAGAGAGAGAGAGATGCCCATGAGAGAGAGGGAGAGAGAGAGAGATGCCCATGAGAGAGGGAGAGAGAGAGAGAGATGCCCATGAGAGAGAGAGAGAGAGATGCCCATGAGAGAGGGAGAGAGAGAGATAGAGAGAGAGAGAGATGCCCATGAGAGAGAGAGAGGGAGAGAGAGATGCCCATGAGAGAGGGAGAGAGAGAGAGAGAGAGAGAGATGCCCATGAGAGAGAGAGAGAGAGAGAGAGAGAGAGATGCCCATGAGAGAGGGAGAGAGAGAGAGAGAGAGAGAGAGAGAGAGAGAGATGCCCATGAGAGAGGGAGAGAGAGAGAGAGAGAGAGAGAGAGAGAGAGAGAGATGCCCATGAGAGAGAGAGAGAGAGAGAGAGAGAGATGCCCATGAGAGAGGGAGAGAGAGAGAGATGCCCATGAGAGAGAGGGAGAGAGAGAGAGAGAGATGCCCATGAGAGAGAGAGAGAGAGAGAGAGAGAGAGAGAGAGAGAGATGCCCATGAGAGAGGGAGAGAGAGAGAAAGAGAGAGAGAGAGAGAGAGAGATGCCCATGAGAGAGGGAGAGAGAGAGAGAGAGATGCCCATGAGAGAGAGAGAGATGCCCATGAGAGAGGGAGAGAGAGAGAGAGAGAGAGAGAGAGAGAGAGAGAGATGCCCATGAGAGAGGGAGAGAGAGAGAGAGAGAGAGAGAGAGAGAGAGAGAGAGAGAGAGAGAGAGAGATGCCCATGAGAGAGAGAGAGAGAGAGAGAGAGATGCCCATGAGAGAGGGAGAGAGAGAGAGATGCCCATGAGAGAGAGGGAGAGAGAGAGAGAGAGATGCCCATGAGAGAGAGAGAGAGAGAGAGAGAGAGAGAGAGAGAGAGAGAGAGAGAGAGAGATGCCCATGAGAGAGGGAGAGAGAGAGAAAGAGAGAGAGAGAGAGATGCCCATGAGAGAGGGAGAGAGAGAGAGAGAGATGCCCATGAGAGAGAGAGAGATGCCCATGAGAGAGGGAGAGAGAGAGAGAGAGATGCCCATGAGAGAGAGAGAGAGAGAGAGAGAGAGAGAGATGCCCATGAGAGAGGGAGAGAGAGAGAGAGAGATGCCCATGAGAGAGAGAGAGAGAGAGAGAGAGAGAGAGAGAGAGAGAGAGAGATGCCCATGAGAGAGAGAGAGAGAGAGAGAGAGAGAGAGAGAGAGAGAGAGAGAGAGAGCAGCCCACAAACAATACACTAGCAAAGACTATAAATACCTCTTTGACACTGGCACACACACACACGCAGATTAAAAGCAGCAACGCTGTATGGCAAAGGTGTCGATATTGCTTGGGTCAATAACTTTAATCTGGACATGAACAGCACTTTTATTTGAAATGTCAGAATGTTTATCGAGTGTCACTCTATCATTTAACGAAAAGAAAATTGCCTATCTAACAGCCACTATTTCTTATGACTTTAATAATAATAATAATAATAATAATAATAATAATAATAATAATAATAATAATAATAATAATAATAATAATAATAATAATAATAACAACAACCACAACAACAATAATAATAATAATAATAATAATAATAATAATAATAATAATAATAATAATAATAATAATAATAAGGGTATGTATATAGCGATTGTACTAACGACATCAGTTCAAAGCACAGTTGTCACGCATTTATAATTAACGTTAACATCGAAATACATATGAAAAGCAGTGAAACAAAAACAACACACTAATAACTATGCAGCAAACATTGGAGAATGGACTGGTTTGACAATGAGCGAAACAATCAGGGTTGCTGAGGACAGGGAAAGATGGAGTACGCTTGTTAAACGATCATCTGTGGTGCCCCTACGACCTCCGAGTTACGGGACAGGAGAGGATAGGATAGGTGTATCATTGTGAAAGTGTAAAATATTTACCCGTGTATCATTCTGAAAGTCTCAAATATTTACCCTTGTATATATAACAACAAAATGGCTGGAGTGAACTTGACCTATGCGATTGAACAAATATGATGGCACGGGAAGCGGATCGCTTACCTAGAGAAGTGTTGAGATAGGGCTTCCAACGGACCGACAGGCGGACTGACCAACATTTGGCTCGTTCGGATTCTCCCCGACTATTTCAATGTATTTCCAGATATCACTCTGGAAATATGTAATGACAAGACATTATTTTAAAAAAAAAAAAAAACAACAAAACAGCGCACACTTGACTCAAAGAATGGACCTCGGAACGAAACAAGGTAGGGGCAAAGAGCTTATTACGGAAAGAGAGGGAACTTCCATTATGTCCTATACAAAAATGCGAGACGCTCTCACGGATTATTTCCCTTTGCTCGGGCTGGCTATATTTCACCATCTGCTATATGAATTATCTGTGCGTGGTAACTTATTGAGCCTATGCCATTGCAAAAGAACATTTTTATGGCAACGTTTGCAAAAACCAAACTTTTAACCATCATTATTATTAACATTCCGCTACTGCTGTCTTCTTTGTTTTGTTTTTGTTTATGTTTACTTATTGACATTTATTAGGTGCTTTTATGCTGCTTATGTGTGTATGTCATAGGTTCGTTTTCTGCCCTGGAATTTATTATTTTTTAATCAACGACAGATATTTTAAAATTAAAATATGCATGACAGACTGTTTCATTTATCCGAAACTGTAAATCCGTAATCGTGAGAGAGAGAGAGAGAGAGAGAGAGAGAGAGAGAGAGAGAGAGAGAGAGAGAGAGAGAGAGAGCTCTGTCATTCAATCAATTAATCACAATAAAGCACAATAACAAAATGTTTCACTAATAGTGTGAATTTAATTTATATCAGGTGTCCCCCTAACCCCCAACCCTCTCACCTCCCACATCACTGGCTTAATACCATCGGTCACTTCATGGAAAATAATTAATTAATCAGACAGAACAATCAGAACCTACTGGGTAGACTACAACATTCCACGCAATATAGATCTAATGCGCAGAAATTCACAGATCAGAACAAGGACTGAGTTTCTACATTACATTTTTTTCCCGTTTACACTCAAACGAAAAGGGATTACAACAGATCAAGGACCATTTTTGTGCCTATCTTGCACAGTATTTGATCACGAAGAGAAAACAGACTTAGTCTAATTTAACTTGTTAACATAAGCAGTTTGACGAAGCCAAACTGCCAATCTGACATCTACTTTTGAAATATAAGCACAAATATAGTCAAACAACCTAGCAATAACGTAAACAGTGAGCGACCTGTTGAACGTAAACTGTCAGCAAGCAAACTGTTTTGGATTTAGCACATAGGTATAACATGAATCATTCAAGCCGCTCTCCGATTGTTTTAACACTAACAACACTGCAGCGGTCTTAGTTTAGGCCTACATAAACACAAAAAAATGAAGTTTTTTCAATTGCAATTTACCTTTCTTTGTCTCTTAGAAATTTGAAAAAGGACTTGCCAACACGACTTTTCTTGTATCTGGCATTATGGCAATTGATAGCTGTGCAAAAGTCATCGCCCTGTTTCACTCGGTGGCCTTTTGACTTTTTGCCACGAGCCATTTTCAGCATGTCGACAATGGAGCATAACTCGTACATTTCGTCTCGCGGTTCTGTACCAAGTTCCCCCTCTTTCTATCATAAGCTCTTTGGTAGGGGTAAACTTCGGGGTTTCCCCGATCTTTCCTCATTATTTCTGGGCCAGCTGCGTTTAGTTTCGGTTCCCAATACCCACAAGCTCTCCGACCAAACAACACTCTATACATTTGTTTTTTTTAAAAACAACACATTATATATTTTTCTTAAATCGGTACTAAAATTAATGCTGGCTATTTCTTTTTAAAATTATCCCGTTATACAATACTATAATGGGTGTTTTTGTTTTGTTTTGTACATTACATCTTTTTCTGTATATAATAGCAACAACGATGAACAATAATAAATGATTTATATGAACTGATTGTTTGGCATATACAATTACTAACTTGTTACGTATGTCTTTTATTTGCTGTGATGTAAATGTGCTGTGCCAATTCTCCATTGTGGGGATCCAGGTTTGTTGACTTGACTGGGCTTGACTTGACTAGACTGGACTGGACTTGACTGGATATGACTTGACCTGACTTGACCTGTGTTGACTTGACTGGGGTTGACGTGACGTGACTTCTCCACACAGCGCAGCAGCGAACGTTGAGGTTACCCTCAGATGCGCAGTGCGTTCCTTAACACATTCTGCTTGCACTAGGTCCTCATTCCACCTTCGTCCTGTGAGGCGTTGCTCTGCGACTGCCGCGCTTCACTTGAGAAAGCAACCTGAAAATCTCCAGCATATCATGGGTGAGAAATAGTCTCCCTCAAAAGCCAAACTTCAAATCTCTCAGCAATACATTCGATTCCTTATATTGTTATTAAAAACGTGTGGTGTTTTTTTATCGTGGAAATATGATGATGGTGGTGGTGATGTATGTGTGTATGCTTGTGTGTGTGTGTGTGTGTGTGTGAGTGCGTGTGTGTGTGAGTGTAACCCGCGTCCTCAAAGCGACCTCTAGATACGTGCGTGTGTGTGTGTTTGTGTGTGTGTGTGTGTGTGTGTGTGTGTGTGTGCGCGTGTGTGTGTGTGTGTGTGTGTGAGCGTGTGTATATACCTACATCCTCGTTTTGTTAGAAAACAATGCAAATTCCATAATACTCTCAATGTTTAAAAATGTAACAAGCATGCTTCTTTCTGTATCAATTTTTATTCATCACATTAACTAACATACGTTGTACTTATAAGCATGCTTTAACCCTTTAAGCTTGAAAATATCATGTTTTATTTAGACAGGTAAAATTTTTAGACAAATGAAACGGGCATACAAGAAGGGAAAATCCTGAAAGAATGGAGAGATGCAATGCCCTGAACACATTCTCTTTGCAAGGAGGTGTGCGCTAAACAAATAAGCATTGGATTTAATAGCATTTCACTGACTGACCGACTGACTGACTGTTCCATGGGCAACATTTCCACGGGAGATAATCCTATCAAAATCCTACCTTACAGCAGAGTGTAGAAAAGGTATGTATAAGTTCCATAATTCTTCATTGCAGCAAAAAAGAGAAGATAAAAGTGCTTACTTCCCTTGAGGTAGATCAAAACGTTCTCCCATATCAAGGGAAGTAAGTGCGTTTTTAAGTCCGGCTTTCTTTCTTTGCAAGTACGTTTAATTTGTCTGTGAAAATTAGATATCTCTACGTGGACATGTTTATTCCTACAGGATAATGGTGCCAAGGATGTATATTGTGTGAAGTTTTAATTACAATGCAATATGCGTTCACAAAATTGTGATGCACAATGACCGTGACTTTTAAGACAGTTCAAATACGAAAGATCTAACATACTTACCTGTAGTTAAATTGTCTGCTAAGCAAACATTATTAATTTCGGTTAAGATCTTTTCATTTCTTTAAGATAAATAGGGAAATACAAAACCCAAGAGTAAAATAGAAACCTTAAGTTTGTTACACAGGTCTCTGAACAATTTCCCCTCTCTTCTTTCTCTCTCTCTCTCTCTCTCTCTCTCTCTCTCTCTCTCTCTCTCTCTCTCTCTCTCTCTCTCTCTCTCTCTCTCTCTCTCTCTCTCTCTCTCTCTCTCTCTCTTCGCAGCAAGCCTACACTCTCTGCCTTCAAATCTGCTCTCAAAACTCATCTCTTTCCGCCTCAGTGATCTACTCAGTTTGATCACCCATTCCGACAGTTTATTTTGATTTGCTTCTTCTCTTCCTTGGTACGTTATGTTCTTACATGTTAAGGATATGTGCATGTGTGTGCGTGCGTGTGTGTGTGTGTGTGTGTGTGTGTGTGTGTGTGTGCATGTTGCGAAAGTTTGGTATGCGCCTTGAGTAGACTATTCTTAAATAGATTTGGCGGAAAAAAAAAGAGTGCGTGCATGAGTTATTCTTTTGCATTTACTGAATGTGCAGCGGCCTAAATGCATGCGTGTGTGCATTTCAATAATTCTTCGTTTATTCGCGTGTCTGCTAGCGATGTTGTTTTCATTTCGTTTGACATTGTTTATACAATATCGTTCATCTGTGTGGGAGATGTAGCCTATGCTCCAAAAAGATGGCCGCTCTAAATGTCATCCTGCATCATTCGTAATTTCAATTAGACAGGATAAAAGTAGTAGGGTAAAAGTGCTCGCGTACTCTTTTGGTCATTTAAAAATCAGAGGCGTTTGGAAACCGATGCCCATATCCTCTCCCCCTGGATAGAGGGTACTAACTCTAATTTTCCAAATCCGCATTTTTCATTGGGAAAATTCTGCTTGTTGAGTATCCCCCCCCCCCCCCAAAGGTCAATCCTATCCTATCTTATCTTGTTCCGTAACTCGAAAGTGGTTGGGGAACCACAGGTCATCCTTTAACCAGCGTGCTCCATCTTTCTCTGTCCTCAGCAACCTTCATGGCTTCGCTCAGTGTCAAACAAGTCCATTCTCGAATGTTGTCCTCCCACCTCTATTTCTGTCTCCCTCTTCTTCTGCCTCCTTGCACCGTGCATTGCAGGACGATCTTTGCAAGTCCTGAGGTTCTGGTGACGTGGCCATACCTTCGGTGTTTCCGTTTCTTCACCACTGTGAGCAGGTCTTCGTGTTGTCCAATGGCGTGTGCTGGTCTGTCGGACTTCGACGTTGGTGATGTGCTGGGTATAGGAAATGCCTAAAAAAAAGTCATCTGTAGCAACTCATCTCCATTGATTTGTATTGTTCGTTTGAGGTCTGCTGTGAGGGTCCATGTTTAGCAAGCGTATAGGAAGATGGAGATGACAAGGGAGCGCAGCAGCCTTACCTTGGAGTGAAGACTGATGGTCCTGTCTTTCCAAATGGGCTTCAACCTTGTTAGGGCACCAATTGTTTATGTGATCCTGGAGAGGACTTTTTATCGAGACCTATTGTCTAAGACAATGGCTCCTAAATATTTGAAGCTATGCACTGTGTTGAGGGACTGGCCTTGTACTTTGATGTCCGAGTTGATGCCATTGGTGTTGATGTTCATCATTTTGGCCTTCTCTGCACATATTTCTATTCCAAAGGCTCTGGGGGTGGTGTCAAGCCTCTGTACAAGCTGTTCAAGTTCTTGTTCCTCTCCAGCCTACCTACCGTTTAATGTCATCTGCAAAACTGAGGTTGGAGATTGCTCTACCCCCCATGCTGACTGTGCCTTCGTGATCTGCATGGGCATCTGATATTATGCGCTCTATTAAGATGTTAAAGAGTGTTGGAGAGAGTAGGCATTCTTGACGCACACCGATTGTTGTTCTGAACCAGTTCCCGATGGCGCTGTTAAGGGTATTTTGAGGGTATGAACATAATATATATTATAACTAATAGTATACAATTACTCACAGCACAATCTACCTAAGGAAGGGCGGTTTATGTTTGTATACAGAAATCAGATATGTGTAATCTATTGGGTGGCGCAGTTGTCTAGCGCTTGTGGTTTGGTCACACGATAGACATGTTCCATGTTAGGCGACTGTCGGGAAGGGTTAGTACTTGGATGGTTGACCATGTTAGGCGACTGTCGGGAAGGGTTAGCATTTGGATGGGTCACCATGTTAGGCGACTGTCGGGAAGGGTCAGCACTTGGATGGGTCACCATGTTAGGCGACTGTCGGGAAGGGTTAGTGCTTGGATAGGTGACCATGTTAGGCGACCGTCGGGAAGGGTTAGTACTTGGATGGTTGACCATGTTAAGCGACTGTCGGGAAGGGTTAGTATCTGGATGGTTGACCATGTTAGGCGACTGTCGGGAAGGGTTAGTATCTGGATGGTTGACCATGTTAGGCGACTGTCCTTTTAGTCCTTTTAGTCCTTTTATTAAACAAACAAACAAATGATCAACAGCAAATCAATTTAGGCTCCTAGCCCAGGGGGGCCGTATAGCCAGACAAGGGGGGAAGATGGGGGGATAGGGATACACAATATATACATAGTGATTACAAGAACGGCACTATATTATAAGACACAGCAGCCTCTCACTACAAACAATAACATAAAACATATGCACTAAATGAAAACGCAAAAAACAATGTTCAAACATTTGTGACACCGATATGCACTCAAAAGTACAATCGCATAAAGATACAAGATAAAACAAAAACAACAGTCATGAGAGAAGTGAAAGAACAAGGGAAAGAATGCCAGAACAATGAAGCACACATGCATGACACCAAACAGTATTCAAATATTGGAGGGGAAAAAAAATCCAATGCTGTACTACTTAAAAAGTGAAAATATTTTTCCAATAACACGACTTAAATTTATCAGTGTGCTTTTTGATTTCGAGTTCATTAGCTGATTTAACTTGAAGACATTTGGGTGATTCCTAAAATACCGTGGCAATAGGGAAGGGTTAATATCTGGATGGGTGACCATGTTAGGCGACTGTCGGGAAGGGTTAATATTTGGATGGTTGACCATGTTAGGCGACTGTCGGGAAGGGTTAGTACTTGGATGGTCGACCATGCCTGGATGGTAACCACCAAGTCCAGCCCTTCCAGCTGGGAATGGGTAGCCTGGATCTGTTTAGAACCGGGAAAAGGTCATTTCAAGCAGAGAGGAAGAGGAGATAGGCACCGCCCTCATCAAGCTGGCCTAGAGAAAGGCAAGGTCCCAAACGCCTCCCTCCCAAACCACCGACAGGTTACGGGAATACTTTTACCTAATTTCTATCTGTGGGAAGTTAAGTGGTAGTTAGCACAGAGCCCCTGTATACCTTTAATATAGATATAGATAATCCGCACCTAAGCAGTGGAATTCCCTTCCCTCCAATATCCGCAACATACAATCAACACAAGCATTCAAAAAGGCCCTCAAAACCCACCTCTTCAAACTGCATTATTCAGACTGATTTGTATCCCGCTGCCATTCTCTCCTCTTTTGTCTCTGTCTGATCCGTAAGTGTATACACGTCTGTAAATATTTATACTGTTTTTCCTCCTGGGCCTAACCGGGCATATAAATAGCTGTGAATAGGTTTTTGCTATTCTATTTCTGTATTTTTTTGTCATTTTGTGTACATAGTTGTAAATAGTCTATTTGTGACCCTCCACCACGGGATGAGTCGCATTGCGCCTCAGTCCATTCCGAGCAATCACTGAAAATAGGTGCAGGGGGGTGTGGGTTGTCGGTTTTGAGATTTTAGTTGTTGCTGATTCTTTAATCATTTATCTACATGTTTCCGTTGGAATTTTGCTAAAATTCACTTCTAAAAGTATAATAAATGTGTTTTAAAAGCACCACCTATCCCGTTTTGGTGAGAAAATCTTGCCAAAACCACTTCTTTTGAACAACCTGTCCTCCCTATGCTCGAGCCGACCCGATGTACTATGCACCGATTGAAAGGTCTTTGGCTCAGCTTTTAAACTATGTAGAATACGATTGGTTGATTCGAAATAGAAAGCTAAAACGATAGGCTAAAAATAATAGTTCTCCGGGAATGCCCTGTAAACAAATCGTCACCATGTAGGGGAAGCTCGCTCCACGATTGGCTAATATCTGCGCGTGACGTCAACCAACCAACCAGCAGGAAGATAATTAAAATTTTGCAACATGGCTGCTCGCGGCGTCTCCGAAGCTTTCGTCGCAAAAGCGTTGAATTCGGCCAGAGATGCAAATATTACGGACCAAAAAGATTCAGAAGAATTAGAAAGTCTCATAAGAGAGTATTTTACATCTCTAGAATTGGAAGATACCGGTGATTAAAGCGAGGACGAGGAGAAAAGTGACGATGAAGTGAGTGGTGGTGTCGAAAGTGATTGTGATGGTGTAGGCCTAGAACACGAAGAGGAAACTAGTGACACAGACAGCGAAATGCATCATTTAATTTTATTTTTATTTTTTGGGGTATCAGAAACTTTATCTGCTTGGAAAAAAACTAAAATTGTATGTCTCTTGGTAAACAATAATTTAGGATAATTTCTTGGTGGCTTGTGATTAAAATCACCCACCCCCCAGCCCATGCCCCCCGCCTCCTGAAAAAATTAAACAATTTTTAGACCACATACTTTTTTATTTTATGCTGCTATTTCATACAAATTGTTGACATTTGCTCATTTGTAATGATTTTAATATTGTTCTGAATAAAATTATTATAGTAGTAGCAATCGGCCTGCATAAAAATGTTAACTAAGTAAAACATGCATTTTAACATGTATTTTAAAAAAGTGTACAAATAAAAGTACTTCATACTTTGAAATGAAAATGTGTGTGTGTGTGTGTGTGTGTAGTTAATGCTGTGCTAGATTACAGTGCCAAATTTCATTAAGATCCATGCATGGTCGCTAAGGACATTACTGTCTTAAAGTTTGTAAACACAAATTTCGAGATTTCTCACAATCGCGTTTTTGAGGGGGGGGGGGGGGGGAAGGGGCAAAGTAAAAAGCATGTAGCTCCGAGACTATTCGTCAGATTTTCAAACTTTTTTTTCCATTCAAATTGGCATTCAAAATACTTTAAGATAGCACAAATAACTCAAAATGACCCAGAGGCACAATAAGACTCAAACCGTGATGGAGGGTCACATTTCTGTTTTTTTTTAATTTGTGTACATAGTTGTAAATAGTTTGTACCTTTACTGTTCCGTCTTTTCGTGTATTGTAGCAAAAGCGATGTTTTATCATGTGCATGTATTTATATGTAATGACTATGTAAAGCGTGGTGAGTCTGGTCATAGGCTGGAGTACCCGCTATATAAAAATCCGTTATTATTATTATTATTATTATTATTATTATTATTATTATTATTATTATTATTATTATTATTATTATTATTATTATTATTATACAGCTATCATAATGTCGGAAGTGAAGTGGTAGTTAGCACTGAGCCCCTGTATACCTTTAATATATCTGAATCTGAATCTGAAAGTATACACTGTGCTATCAAAACTTATATTTCTACAGTGTTGCGCGCAGGGAGCAAGAAAAAACTGTAAAAAGAAGGAAGCAACTCAAACGATAGAGGGTGGTAAGGAAGGTTAAAAAAAATCCTTACAGGTTTCATGATTCTAGCTAAGCCAACCTGGCTACCGTGGCGGTCTGCGGGGCTAGGCCCCGACCAGCACAGCCTCAGCCTTCATCACCACTACTTTATGAAGGATGTAAAAATAAGCTAGAATGGGAGGGACTTTAGCCCCTGCTTGAAAGATGCCAAGCTGGGGGCCTCGGCTACTACTGCCGGTAAAGAGTTCCACACTGGAATTGTTCTGGGGAAAAAGCTGAATTTAAAGGAGTTGGTTTTGGTTGTAAGCTGACGGAATTTAAATTTCCGATTGGAACGGGTTCTAGAGGGCATGAGGGTCAGGTAGGGTGAAGCTGGAATGTCGACAAGGTTGTTGACCACTTTGTAGAGCATAGTCAGCTGAATCTTCTGTCGTCTGGACTCCAAGGTATCCCACCCAAGGTCTTCAAGCATGGATGTTACGCTGCTTGTGTTGTGGTAGCGGTTGGTGGCATACCGTGCTGCACGCCGTTGGACCATCTCGATCTTATGTACCTGGTCTTCTTGGTGGGGGTTCCATACGGAGCAACAGTACTCCAGGTGGGGACGCACAAGTGTGTTGTAGGCGTTGGTCTTGGTTTGCTGGTTGCGTGTCTTTACATTACTTCGGAGAAAGCCAAGGACACTGCTAGCCTTCTTTGCTGTTTGGTCGACGGGATGTTTCCAGCTGAGGTCTGAGGAGATGGTGACGCCCAGATATTTGGAAGATGATGTCCGCTCCAAGAGTTGCCCTTTCAGCTTATATCTGTGGGTCTTGGGTGATTTAGATCTGGTGACGGTGAGTATGGAACACTTCTCCGAGTGGAATTCCACGCCCCAGGTCTTCTCCCACTTGGCTAGCTCGTTGAGGTCGTCCTGTAGAGTAATACAGTCTTCCTGCTTGTTGATTTCTTTGTAGACTATGCAGTCATCAGCAAAGAGCCTGGTCTTGCACTTGAGGTTACTAGGGAGATCGTTGATGAACAGAAGAAAAAGCAGAGGGCCGAGCACAGTTCCCTGAGGGACGCCGGATAGGACAGGTCCTGCTTCTGATCTATCGCCATCAACAACCACCCGCTGCTCCCGGTTGTTTAGGAAGTCCTGGATCCAGGTGAAAGTCTGGCCTCGTATGCCGTAGCGGTCGAGTTTGCGGAGAAGCCGCTGGTGAGGGACCCGGTCAAACGCTTTGGAGAAGTCCAGAATGGCGAGGTCAATTTGTTTCCCTTTGTCAAGTGCTTGGGCAAGTTCATGGTTGAGGGTTAAGAGTTGTGTTTCACAACTACGGCGTGCTCTGATTCCATGTTGGCAGTCCGTCAAGATCGAATGTGCCCAAGATGCTTCATAATGCTGCTCACAATGATGTGTTCTTGGAGCTTACAGCACAGGCTTGTGAGTGATACTGGGCGGTAATTGGCAGCAATGTTCCGGTCGCCCTTCTTGAAGACGGCAGTGATGTTAGCCTGCTTCCAGTCTTCAGGGATTTTGCCTTCCTTCAGGGTCTTGTTGAAAAGGCTGGTGAGGATGGGTGCGAGTTCTTCGGCACACTCCTTCAGAACACGGGCCGGAATGTTATCTGGGCCTGCTGCTTTGTTGGGGTTGGTCTTGAGCAGAAGTTTCCGAACGCCGTCGGTGTCCACAGTAATGTCTGGCATTGGTGGGAATGGAGTGCCTGACAGTGTTGGGATTTTGGACAGATTTTCCCTGGTGAAAACGGACTGGTATTGGCGGTTTAAGATGTTGGCTTTGGATGTGGAGTCGTTATGTAGTCGGCCATTCTCTTTGAGAGGTGCCACTTCAGTGTTGTCTTTCCTGAGTGACTTGATGTAGTGCCAGAACTTCTTTTGCGACGATGGCCTGTTGGTATTCGACTCATCCTTTACTGGATCGATTATAGTATCAATGTAATCCCAATAGGACTGTCTCTGGAGTCGTTGAGCTTCAGCTTTAACCTTCTTGTACTTACTGTGGTCTGCTGCTGAGGCTGACTTACTTCTTGCTTTCGTGTACCAAATCTTTTCTTTTCTTCTGATGGCCTTGACTTTCTGTGTTATCCATGGGCGGTGGGGTTTCTTGCTGGAAGAAATCTTTGTGGGAATATGTTTATCCACTAGAGATGAGAGGAGTCTCTTCAGAGAGTCCCAGAGGCTATTGGCTGAGATGTGAGGGTTGTCATGCTGCTTAGCCAACTCTGATGCCAGTAGGTCTTGCTTCATGGCTGTGAAGTTGGCTTTGTGGTACTGGTGGATTTTACGTGGCTTGGTTCTGACGCGCTGCGGGCGAAGGGTGGATTCGACGTAGACAATGTCGTGGTCTGAAATTCCCGGCAATGGTTCGACTCTGTTCACGAGGGTACTGTTGTTAGTGAAGAATAGATCAAGGAGGTTAGCAACGTCTACAGTGGTTCTGGTGGGGAAGTTAGTAAGTTGTTCAAGTGAGTAGTCCTTGGCAATGGAGAGGAGTCTGCTGCAACAGTTAGCATACAGCGCATAGGGATATGTTGACTCTGATGTCCAGTCGATGTCTCCAAGGTTGAAATCGCCACCGAGCCAAACGTGCGCATCAGGTGGTATCTCCCCAAGGTTTGCTCCAGTCCCGCTAAGTAGTCTGGGTCATTCATGTCTGGAGGGCGATAAAATGCACCCACATATAGGCTCTTTGCACCTTGGATGACGATCCGCACCCAGAGCAGTTCCGTTGATACCGCTGGCTTCAGAGTTTCAAGATCCTCACTGTTAAACTGGGAGTTGACGAGGACAAAAACGCCACCCCCTCCTCTGTCTTTCCTGTCCCTTCTGTATACTGTGTATCCAGGGGGGAATACTTCTGTTGACTTGATGTCGGGATCAAGCCAGGATTCTGTGCCTATAACTATGTCAGGTTGAGCTGCATCGAATAGAGTCTCTAGTTGTGCTCTTTTCTCCTCCACTCTCTGACAGTTGATAACCAATATCTTTAATGGGGCAGTCTGGTTTTTCTGTGGGGGCCTAGATGGTGACTTGGCCTCTGTAGAGCCTGAAGGAGATGATGTAGCAGGTGGGTTATTGAAGTTGAATGCTAAGTCATTGTCAGGTGAGAGAGCATCGAAGGAATTGCTGGTGCTGGTTTCTGACGAAGTATTGAAGAGAGATGATGAGGAGTTTGGTAGTCCACATTGTTGGCATTCCCAAGTTATGTTATGGAGAGTGTTAAAAAGGGTGTCTGGCATTGCCATGCATGCTTGATGGTAATAGACTTTGCATGAATCACACCCAACACATGGGGTAGTCCATTTGCAGGCTTTGCTGCATATTCCACGTGGATATTTAGAGGGTCTAGGGCCAGGGTTGGAGTGGATGTCGCCTGCGAGTAGCAATAGTACAACACAGGGTGAACGATAGATATAGATAATAAAGCTATCATAATGTCGGAAGCTAAGTGGTAGTTAGCACAGAGCCCCTATATACTACCGTTAATATAGACATAAATAATACATCTATCATAATTATGGAAGGCGGTTTTCTATCTGCTGCTTTGCTATCCAGGATTTGCTACTGGCGCCCAACTTGAGAATTCCCCTCCCATCCCTTCCCGCCCCCATTTTCGATATGAGACAAAACAAAGGAACTATATCAGCCAGGACAATTCTAAACACGTCGAAGTGTTCAAATGTTACTGTGATAGGGAGCTGTGATAGTAGTAGTGTCAATGTGTTACATTGGTGAGATGTAGTTTTGTTTGTTTGTTTAATAAACTGTGATTGTTGCTTGCATGAATGTGTTTTTATAACTGGAATATCTTTTATAATTGTTGGATTACTAATGGTTGATTGTAATTTTTAGGTGTTACACCTATGTCTTTAAAGAAGTTTTTATTTTTATTTTATATTATTTTGATCTACGCTTGCAAAGTTCCTTGTTTAAGGTCATAAAGATGTATTATATTGTATTGTGTAGTATTAAATTGTATTGTGTAGTATTATATTGTATTGTGTAGTATTATATTGCATTGTGTAGTATTATATTGTATTGTGTAGTATTATATTGCATTGTGTAGTATTATATTGCATTGTGTAGTATTATATTGTATTGTGTAGTATTATATTGCATTGTGTAGTATAATATTGCATTGTGTAGTATTATATTGTAATGTGTAGTATTATATTGTATTGTGTAGTATTATATTGTATTGTGTGGTATTATATTGTATTGTGTAGTATTATATTGTATTGTGTAGTATTATATTGTATTGTGTTGTATTGTATTGTGTAGTATTATATTGTATTGTGTAGTATTCTATTGTATTGTGTTGTGTTGTATTGTGTTGTGTTGTGTATTTCTATCTTATCATTATGGCTGCTGAGGACAGAGAAAAATGGAGTACGTTGGTTAAACGATCATCTGTGGTGCCCCAACGACTTTCGAGTTACGGATAGGATAGGATATGATAGAATAGGATATAATAGGATAGACTAGGATAGGATAGGATAGGATAGGATCACACATTGTCAATGAGTCTCTGTCCACCGCTACTGTTCTTGCACCTTTCAAGACGGCAGTTGTCAAGCCACTGCTAAAAAAGCCCAGCCTAAATCAGAATGAACTAAAAAAAACTACAGACCAGTATCTAATCTATCATTTTTGTCCAAGGTTACAGAAAAGTTGGTACTGAAGCAGTTACTCTCATACTTGCAAAGCAACTCTCTTCTCAGTCCCCATCAGTCAGCCTATCGCACCTCTCATAGCACCGAGACAGCATTACTCAAAATCACAGGTGACATTCTGCTTGCTCTGGACAAAGGCAACTTATCTCTTCTAACACTTCTTGATCTATCGGCTGCCTTTGACACTGTAGACCACAATATTCTGTTCGAAACTCTCGAGTCGCAGTTTGGAGTTTCAGGGAATGCCTTGGCCTGGTTCAAGTCATACCTCCAAGATCGTACGCAAACTGTCAGCATTGCTGAGGTGCTCTCAAAGAAGGAAAATTTGACTTATGGTGTGCCGCAGGGGTCAGTTCTTGGACCGATTCTCTTCGTGTTGTACACAAAGCCTTTGCTCGAACTGATTCAAAAACACGATGTAACTGTTGAAGCTTTTGCTGACGATACTCAGCTTTTAAAATCAAGTCTTCCGGTACAAATCGATACCAATGTCCAGATTGTACAG
>CM072518.1:72705751-72708251 GCA_036898135.1 Oncomelania hupensis | reverse complement strand
GGGACCGTTCAAAGCTGGCTGCTGAATCTGGGTTAGTGAAGAGTGTTAATGTCGGCCACTGTGTGAAAGACGAACATATAAATCTACAGTCGTATTTCCTGCATTGATAGACAGTAGTAGGCCATAGGCAGAGGCCAGCATTCTAGTCTATATCTATCATTCTAGTCTAGATCTATAGGTAGTGTGTGTGTGTGTGTGTTTGTTTGTGTGTGCGTGTGCGTACGCGCGCGCGCGTGAAGACTTATCCGGAACAGCAAACCTACAGAGAAACTAAGAATAGTCAAGTAGAGTTTTCTTTACAAGACCAACGCATATTGTGCAGCCGTAGTTGTTTTTTTTTCCCCGGGAAGTTGATAGATCGTGTACTCCCAATAGAGGGAGGATGATGTTCTAGTCTATATGAGTAATTATTAGGTGAAAAGTGTGTGTAGACCAAACCGACAAGAGAAGTGTATTTTATGCTACGTCTGTGTGTGTGTGTGTGTTTTTGTTGACCATGATAGTATACAAGAGACGCAAGTTCTTCTATTCTGTATGAGTACCACGTCAAGACGTAAACGGAGCCCACAGTTCTCTCCGAGTTCATCCAGTATCTTTGCCTTTGGAGTGGCATGTCGTAAGCTAGTCTCTGACAGAATCTTCCCAAGGTTAATCGGGCGTGTAAGTACGATCGTGTATTTTGGTCACAGATTATTAGTATCAGTCGCTTTTGTTATACACGTGTTTCTTAGCTTGGTTTTCTGAGTGAGTTCATTCCATTTTAATACGTGTAGGCGTTTCTGGAAAAACTTTAAAATAGTCGGAAGTTATCAGAACAAGCCCGTATCGGTCTGTCTGTCTGTCTGTCTGTCTGTCTGTCTGTCTGTCTGTCTGTCTGTCTGTCTGTCGGTCGGTCGGTCGTTCGGTCCGTTGGACGCCATATAATAAAAACCACTGAACGGATTTTGACCACACTTCATAGAAACAGTAGCTGCGTTAGTGGCCACACTTCATAGAAACAGTAGCTGCGTTAGTGGCCACACTTCATAGAAACAGTAGCTGCGTTAGTGGCCACACTTCATAGAAACAGTAGCTGCGTTAGTGGCCACACGTCATACAAACAGTAGCTGCGTTAGTGGCCACACTTCATAGAAACAGTAGCTGCGTTAGTGGCCACACGTCATACAAACAGTAGCTGCGTTAGTGGCCACACGTCATACAAACAGTAGCTGCGTTAGTGGCCACACGTCATACAAACAGTAGCTGCGTTAGTGGCCACACTTCATAGAAACAGTACCTACGTTAGTGACCACACTTCATACAAACAGTACCTGCGTTAGTGGCCACACTTCATACAAACAGTACCTGCGTTAGTGACCACACTTCATACAAACAGTACCTACGTTAGTGGCCACACTTCAAACAAACAGTACCTACGTTAGTGGCCACACTTCATACAAACAGTACCTACGTTAGTGGCCACATTTCATACAAACAGTACCTACGTTAGTGGCCACACTTCATAGAAACAGTACCTACGTTAGTGGCCACACTTCATAGAAACAGTACCTGCGTTAGTGGCCACACTTCATAGAAACAGTACCTGCGTTAGTGGCCACACTTCATAGAAACGGTACCTGCGTTAGTGACCACACTTCATAGAAACAGTAGCTGCGTTAGTGGCCACACTTCATACAAACAGTAGCTGCGTTAGTGGCCACACTTCATAGAAACAGTAGCTGCGTTGTTGGCCACACTTCATACAAACAGTAGCTGCGTTAGTGGCCACACTTCATAGAAACAGTAGCTGCGTTAGTGGCCACACTTCATACAAACAGTAGCTGCGTTAGTGGCCACACTTCATAGAAACAGTACCTGCGATAGTGACCACACTTCATAGAAACAGTACCTACGTTAGTGGCCACACTTCATAGAAACAGTACCTGCGATAGTGACCACACTTCATACAAACAGTACCTGCGTTAGTGGCCACACTTAATACAAACAGTACCTACGTTAGTGGCCACACTTCATAGAAACAGTACCTACGTTAGTGGCCACACGTCATAGAAACAGTACCTGCGTTAGTGGCCACACTTCATAGAAACAGTACCTGCGTTAGTGGCCACACTTCATAGAAACAGTACCTGCGTTAGTGGCCACACTTCATACAAACAGTAGCTGCGTTAGTGGCCACACTTCATAGAAACAGTACCTGCGATAGTGACCACACTTCATAGAAACAGTACCTACGTTAGTGGCCACACTTCATAGAAACAGTACCTGCGATAGTGACCACACTTCATACAAACAGTACCTACGTTAGTGGCCACACTTCATAGAAACAGTACCTACGTTAGTGGCCACACGTCATAGAAACAGTACCTGCGTTAGTGGCCACACTTCATAGAAACAGTACCTGTGTTAGTGGCCACACTTCATAGAAACAGTACCTGCGTTAGTGGCCACACTTCATACAAACAGTAGCTGTGTTAGTGGCCACACTTCATAGAAACAGTAA
>CM072518.1:72650751-72703251 GCA_036898135.1 Oncomelania hupensis | reverse complement strand
AAGAAGAGGAAGAAGAAAAATCGTAATAATAATGGATGCTATTTACGCTCTTTTCCCCCAAATCACCAATCAGGCTCCAAGCGCGGCGATCTATACCACATGTTTCACCCACTCTCACACACACAACAAACACATCTATCACACAAACATTAGGTGTAAAGGCAGGGAGATTGCTATTAGAGGACAGACAGGAAATCGAAGTTGCATTTGTTTCTTTTTTTATTTTAGACTGACTTATTCCTAATTGCGCCATCTTTGGCAGAAATTTGGAAGTTGTATAAACATAATCGCCAAAACTGTGTCAAGTTTATCCAAAGAAAGTGTACAAAGACTAGTATTCTGCTTCGATCAATATAATTATACATTGTGAAATCGTTTTACATGGATCGTTCGGTACTAGATGTGATCATTATCGTAGAGTCAGTAATAGGCGTACTGATGGTGGCTTGTCTTGCAGGTTCCGAATCGCTAGAACTTTCCAAAATGTAATTGACTGAAACGCATGGAGATCGTGTCCATCAAAATAAAACCTACTTTGTAGAGTCGTGTTTACATGGTTCGGGAAGTGGAGTAGGTATGCGGAACCAAAGGGGAGATTGCAATTATTGAAATTGTTCCATTATTTTATTCCTCCAGAACTCACATAGACCTAATGTTAATGTTAAAATAGCAGTCTATGCGTTATTAAGTATAATCTGTTAGTCTTCGTTTGTTAAAAGAGATATGCACAGTAGTTAACTATAATTAAGGCGAGCCAAAGCTAAACCATAGATCTAGGACAATTTGAATATTAACAATATGACATGCACTTCTAATGTGTTTCCAGACATTCGCGCCCACAGCGGAAAATCAGCATTTTCAAAAGTGCTCATATTCGTGGCGAAGTTGAGATTCGGCTTTATCTTATTATTGCGAAATAAAAGCACTCCTGGAAGCCCCACCTCCCACACCCCCCACACCCCACACCCCCACCCCCCCAAATCAAAATCGGTTAATACAAGTTTTAGGTAAAGCGCAACACGTTTAATATAATTAACTTCGTTGAAAATTGAGAAAGAGCAAAGGTCAAGGATGCAAAAGACTGAAAGTAACAACAGTATAAAAATAATCAAAACTGGTCCAGTCAGTCATGAGATAAGGTAAAACAAAATGCGTATTAAAATTTAAACACAAATTAATAATTGACCGACTCCCGCGCTGCTGCTAAATGAGTGAGTTGAAGTACCTGTTTACCAAAAATGAGTAACCATGAGTTGAAGTACCTGTTTACCAAAAATGAACAAAGTCGGTTGAGTCTTTTATAACGTACTGAGCAAAAAGGTGTTTAGCAACAACAATGTGACTCCGCAAACCTTTGCAATACAGTAAATACGACGGACAGGGAGGCTGAACACTAATCTAGGTAATGTTTCTATGAAGTTTGGTCCAAATCCGTTTAGTAGTTTTTAAGATATGACGGGATACCGACAGACAGAATGATAGAACTACAGACCGACATTGTTCTTGTTCTAATTCCGGAACTTTTTGAAAGTGTTACCAGATAGTATATGAGAATAAAATACCATTAGTGCACTTAACATGGTAACATTAGAATGAACTGTACAAAAAGCTCAACATAATAATTATCAACATGATCCCAATACACATAAATTATACTGTTAACAGTTCCAATATATATGGATAACCTTCTGTACTGTTTTATATAGGGTACTGTTAAATAAGTTCCTTTGGTTACGAGTACTATAGAACTGTGCATTCCCTATACTGTACTATCTGCACCTCATTGTGCTTGCACTGTTGGTCATGTTTCAGCTTTGTTAAGTGCGTCGTCACGTTGTTCGGGCTATCACCTTGTCACTTAAGTCATTATTATCTCAACGCCGCTACTACACTAGGTCATGCTTAATAGTGTTAAAGGATCGCTTTTTTTTTTTGGTGGTCACTTAACACCCTTTCCATTTTCTTTCGCTCCCACCCACCTCTCCTCCGCCTTGTCTTAAAGAGATTTGTAAAATAAATAAATAAATAAATTAATTAATTAATTAGCTTATTTAAGATATGTTGTTACACAAGAAATGAAAAACAGGCCCATTTTTTACATTTGTCCATTTCCTCTTACTCTTTTTCTTTTTCCCCATCGTCCTCCCCGTCACCTTCTATCTCACTTATCCCCCCCCCCCTCCCTTATTCTTACTCCCCATCATATCCTTCTCCATCACTCCTGGAAAAAAACAAAACAGCGATAAACAAATAATAATGAGAGAGAGACAGACATACAGAGAGACAAAGAGAGACAGATAGAGAGACAGAGAGAGACATAGATACAGAGACAGAAAAAGAGACAGAGAGAGAGGCAGAGAGATAGGGGATGAGGGAGAGAGAGAGAGAGAGAGAGAGACAGAGAGAGAGAGAGAGAGAGAGAGAGAGAGAGAGAGAGACAGAGAGAGACAGACAGAGAGAGAGACAGTTTCGACCACGTGGTTTTGACTGACCACCTCTGCTGCCAGGGATATATATTATATTCTGGTTACCATGGAAAGATCAAAACTAAGTTCCCTTGCGTAACACATCGTTGCTAAATATCAACACTTTCCCTTGAACATTGAAGTGAAAAATAACAATAAGACGCAATTCCTGCAGCGCCGGGGTGGCCTGTTATCACAGTTGATAGTAAGCTCGTTTTCTATGCGGAACCCCGCGTGGGACAGACTTACCTTTTTGTGAGAGACTTTTCAGGACACCGAAGATTTTCCCGGATACTCCGATTTCCTAACTCTCTTTAGAAATGGTATAGGATGCAGTCAGTAAGTGTCAAAAAAAATTTTTTTTTTCAAGATTTCTATTCCGACTTCTGTAATAGCGATTTCTTCAGATCGCCGCCCTTTGAGTTCGATTTCAGAAAAAGCGCGTGATAGCATCCTGTATTATTATTAGCAGTAGGCCTACTCGTGCTTTAACCTCTGCTCCAAACTGCAGCTAACCCGGTGCAGTACTGTACTAAGGGTGTAAATGAGAATCCTCCATCAAGTCGTCTCGGAGGCAGGGTGCTCTATCGCTTACAAATCTTGTGTTCGACCGAATGGGCGAGGCGCGTCTGAGATGGCGCCAGATAGTTTGCCCATATAAACATTGTACGCTTTCAACACAAGTCGTTGTATCGTCTTAACAGTTTTCGCTATTTGATGGTGATGCTGCTGCTTCTTCTACTTGCTCGTTCTTCTTCTTCTTCTTCTTCTTCTACTTGCTCGTTCTTCTTCTTCTTCGTCTTCTTCTCCTCCTCCTCTTTCTTCTTCTTCTTCTTGAACTTGGAATTGTTCCCAGCTCAAACGTTGCTCAAGGCGCTTTCTGAGAACCGGAGTTGACTCAAGAATTCCAAGGCTCTAACCTGCTGCTTGTGTGCGCGTGGTCTCACACTCCAGACAACCAAGCCAACTTGAACGACCGATGACGTGGGGTGAGAGGGGGGAGGGAGTGGTGTAAGTGTTTCTGGCACTCATTGGTCCGAGAAATGGGTTTCAGGATCTATAAAGACTTTGCGACCGAATGCTTGTGTGAACAGAGACGAGACCTCGGTTTTTGCTCTCGTCCGAACGGGAATTTTACGGCTAAACTGAAACGCGAATATATATCATCCGAAGGAGTAGGAAAACAGGAGTAAAGTGTCTTTCCCAGGGAAACAACACAATGGCCCGGCCAGGGCTCGAACCCGGGACCTTCAGATCCGCAAGCCGAAGCACTACCATTAGACCACAGTGCCTCCCAGTTAATAGGGGCGTTCGGAACAAGAAGACGTCGCCGCGCTTGGTGTGAAATGGGCTACCCTAAATAATTAATCTGACATTTGCATGGCAAGGTTAGGGAGCGTGTTAGATTAATAGGTCAAAGGGAAGTGACGTCAAGGTGTAATGCGGATTAACTTTTGCCATTGTGTGTTTGTGAATGGTAGGTAGCTTATACTTCCATCCCCGTGCTTTTGTAATGGGTTTCTTTTTTTCATGATAATGTTTTAGGCTCTGTATAAAAATTTAAAAAAAATTGTATTGTAAGATCTGCATAAACAAATTTTATTTTAAGCTCTGCGCAAAAATAAATCGTATTGTAAGCTCTGTGTAAAAAAAAAAAGTATTACCTGCGAATTAACCTCCTTTGGTTGAGAGTATAAATCGAGGTCTATTCTGTGTAGGCATGCATTCTATCGCACGAATTTATAAAGATCCTGACGCTCATGTCCTAGATGGTGAATGCTGGCTATACAAATGCACCGTGCACACACTATAGATCTCTTCTCCCTAAACACGGTGGCCCAGGAGTGTGCTCGATTGTCTGGGCGTCAGACGAGGCGCTCAAAGGCTGCAGGTGGGCACCTCTGTCGCCTTGAGTTAGATCAAAGACCTTATTACGGAAAGACAGGGAACTTCCATTATGTCCTATACAAAAATGCGAGACGCTCTCACGGATTATTTCCCTTTGCTCGGGCTGGCTATATTTCACCATCTGCTATATGAATGATCTGTGCGTGGTAACTTATTGAGCCTATGCCATTGCAAAAGAACATTTTTATGGCAACGTTTGCAAAAACCAAACTTTTAACCATCATTATTATTAACATTCCGCTACTGCTGTCTTTTTTTTGTTTTTTTGTTTACTTATTGACATTTATTAGGTGCTTTTATGCTGCTTATGTGTTTATGTCATAGGTTCGTTTTCTGCCCTGGAATTTATTATTTTTTAATCAACGACAGATATTTTAAAATTAAAATATGCATGACAGACTGTTTCATTTATCCGAAACTGTAAATCCGTAATCGTAAGAGAGAGAGAGAGAGAGAGAGAGAGAGAGAGAGAGAGAGAGAGAGAGAGAGAGAGAGAGAGAGAGAGCTCTGTCATTCAATCAATTAATCACAATAAAGCACAATAACAAAATGTTTCACTAATATTGTGAATTTAATTTATATCAGGTGTCCCCCTACCCCCCAACCCTCTCACCTCCCACATCACTAGCTTAATAACATCAGTCACTTCATGGAAAATAATTAATTAATCAGACAGAACAATCAGAACCTAGACTACAACATTCCACGCAATATAGATCTAATGCGCAGAAATTCACAGATCATAACAAGGACTGAGTTTCTACATTACATGTTTCTTCCCGTTTACTCTCAAACGAAAAGTGATTACAACAGATCAAGGACCACTTTTGTGCCTAGGTAAGGGGTTATCTTGCACAGTATTTGATCACGAGGAGAAAACAGACTTAGTCTAATTTAACTTGTTAACATAAGCAGTTTGATGAAGCCAAACTGCCAATCTGACATCTACTTTTGAAATATAAGCACAAATATAGTCAAACAACCTAGCAATAACGTAAACAGTGAGCGACCTGTTGAACGTAAACTGTCAGCAAGCAAACTGTTTTGGATTTAGCACATAGGTATAACATGAATCATTCAAGCCGCTCTCCGATTGTTTTAACACTAACAACACTGCAGCGGTCTTAGTTTAGGCCTACATAAACACAAAAAATGAAGTTTTTCAATTGCAATTTACCTTTCTTTGTCTCTTAGAAATTTGAAAAAGGACTTGCCAACACAACTTTTCTTGTATCTGGCATTATGGCAATTGATAGCTGTGCAAAAGTCACCGCCCTGTTTCACTCGGTCGCCTTTTGACTTTCTGCCACGAGCCATTTACAGCATGTCGACAAGGGCGCATAACTCATACATTTCGTCTCGCGGTTCTGTACCAAGTTCCCCCTCTTTCTATCATAAGCTCTTTGGTTAGATCCTGTATCGGTCAGCGACCTGAGCGGATCTTGGTCTGGAAAAGCGCTTTATAAAGGCGACCAAATCAAATAAAATTAAATAGATAACACTTGTACCTGCAGGTTGATTTCCAAACGCGTGAGCTGTACTTTTAAATACATCTTTCTATCAAATCCCTCAGCCTGTGGGGCCGTTAGGGACATATTGAGGGAGGTAGTCGCGGAGAGTTTTCATCACCTCGGTCTGTCTAGTGCTGTTGTAACGAGGCGTGAAATGTTCACGGTTTGATCTTTCCTTTCAAGGTTTGTAATTTGATGTCTTATGATTGCTTTTGTAATGTGACACGTGTTCCGAAAGTGACGTCAAGTCGAGTGGTCAACTATTTATTATACCTAATGGAGAAATCCTAAAGCACATTGCGTTTCATCGAATAAGAACAGAAAAATCTTTTAAAACAAATAGAATAGTACAGAAAAGTATTATTACACACAATCTCTTCCAGTTCTGGTCCTGATTTGGCTCGGAAGAGTCCGCTGGACCTAAAGCAATAATCATGTAATGTCTTACTAATAACGCACATACAATGATACATCCCCGTAAAGAATGTAGGCCTATAGTTAATTTCATTTGGTTCACAAAACATCAGAGCGCTTTTTCAGGCTTTGCTAGTTTTATCGTTCCTATCCTATCCTATCCTATCCCGTAACTCACCACAGATTTTCGTTTAACCAGCGTACTCCATCTTTCCCTGTCCTCAGCAACCCTGATGGTTTCGCTCTGTGTCAAACCAGTCCATTCTCGAATGTTGTCCTCCCACCTCTTTTTCGGTCTCCCTCTTCTTCTACCTCCTTGCACTGTGCCTTGCAGGATGGTCTTTGCAAGACCTGATGATCTGGTGACGTGGCCATACCATCCGAGTTTACGTTTTTTCCCCACTGTGAGCAGGTCATCGTGTTGTCCAATGGGTTGTGTGATGGTCTGTCGGACTTCGTCGTTGGTGATGTGCTGGGTATAGGAAATGCCCAGAAGTCTTCTGTAGCACCTCATCTTCATGCTTTGTATTCTTCGTTGTAGATCGGCTGTGAAGGTCCATGTTTCGCAAACGTATAGGAAGATGGAGATGCTAAGAGTGGCCATTTTTCACTGTCCATTTTATCAGTATGATTGCTCTGGTGGTTCAGTGTTGATTCAAGTCCCTACCCCTCTTTCCTTGGGATGGTTATCCCCGCCTGCCATATCGCCAATGGTGGGTGTAGACGTTAAACCTCAATGTTCATTCTTTCCCTTTGTTTTGTTGAGTAAAGATTTGCTGGTTTGACTTGACTTTATGCGCCTTGAGTCACATTTACGGTTATGAGCTCGTAGACCTATGGGTGATGTGTTAATCGAAGTTTTGTTCAAATCCTCGAGATTTCTTATTACACACTATTTTTTTTAATATTTTTTAATGGTTAGTTAAAAGTACAGTATGTTTTGTTAAACTTATAAAATTAATTGTTTGTATGTTGGTACAGATTGCCGCCCTTTGATCCTGATTAAAACAGGAACCAGTTGGATGATGATTGGATGATGATGGTGATGATGATGATGTTTGTACAGACTGCCTGATTAGTGATACATTGGAAAGCGCGTATAAAAAGCATTGCATTACATTACACGATTGTTGCTTTAGGTCCAAGCCAAATCAGGACCAGTATAGCCGAATCAGGACCACAAAATCAAGACCACAATTTCGCTAAAAGAGGACTCGCCCCTGAACCGCATAAAAGATCTGCCGAAACAACCCTAGTGGTAACACTGTAGGCACGCCACCAGCCAGACACTTTACAATAAAGACATCCCATGCAGGGGACGCTGAGGCTATACTCTAATTTATTGAACCCCCGTTTACCAAAATAAAATAGAATATAAACATCATTATAAAATATCAACAAAACACATAGATATAAAATGCCTACATTGCCAAATAATAATATAGGAAGCCCCAGTGACCACCTGGCAGAAAGTGTCCAATATTTCCAAGCTGATCCCACAGACCTCACACACAAATTAGGAGTTTCGTCCCGGAAGAGTTTTCAAGAAAAAAGGTAGGTGACTGGTCTAGCGAAGAAGAAGATAGTATAGTAGATTGATAGAACAGAGTAGGAATGAGAAAGAACAAAGGAGAAGGACAGCGACAGTGATGATGATGATGATGATGATGATGATGATGATGATGATGATGATGATGATGATGATGATGATGATGATGATGATGATTGTCTAGGACAAACTGTTTAGGCTCGTTGCATGCGTCAGAGCCCCACCCGTTGCGACATCACGCCAGCTTACCGTGGTAGAGACGCTGCAAAAACCTTTTATCGCGCCAGCCAAGAAACAAATTATTGCACAATTAACCTCTGGAACAGTTGAACGTCATTAACCTTGCAACAGTTCTTCTTTATCTGCTACGTGCGCACCATTAGTGCGTGCAGACATTCTTGCCCTAAGTCAATAAAAATGTTTTTGGTTTTTGTTTTGAGTTTGTACGTGATTCCCTCCGAAACATGTTTTGTTTTGTGTGTTGTGTTTCTTGTAAGCTTAGTTTGGAACTGGGCCTTTTTTAACTCCCTTGTCTGTCTGCCACTGCCTCTGTCTTTGTCTCTGCCTCTTTCTTTGTCTCTGCCTCTGTAGGACTGTCTGTCTGTCTTTGTCTCTACCTCTGTCTTTGTCTCTGGCTCTGTAGGACTGTCTGTCTGTCTTTGTCTCTGCCTCTGTCTTTGTCTCTGCCTCTGTAGGACTGTCTGTCGGAGACAGAACGTTTGTACAGACCACAAGTGATAAAGTTGTCTCTGCCTCTGTAGGACTGTCTGTCGGAGACAGAACGTGTGTACAGACCACAAGTGATAAAGTTGTCTCTACCTCTGTAGGACTGTCTGTCGGAGACAGAACGTGTGTACAGACCACAAGTGATAAAGTTGTCTCTACCTCTGTAGGACTGTAGGAGACAGAACGTCTGTACAGACCACAAGTGATAAAGTTCTCTCGCCTAAATAAATGGGACTGGAGTTTATTGTCCGTCCGCCTGTCTCTGTCTGTCTGTCTGTCTGTCTCTACCGCAAAGGTCAAGGTCATTGGAGCCCTTTTGGAGCTAAACACGTTGTGCTGAATATCCCCAATGTTGTTGAGTTTTGTAATACAGATACTTCAAATCATGGACCAACCTTCAGCATAGATACTTTCAAATCATGAACCATCATAGATACTTTCAAATCATGGACCATCCTTCAGCATAGATACTTTCAAATCATGGACCATCCTTCAGCATAGATACTTTCAAATCATGGACCATCATAGATACTTTCAAATCATGGACCATCCTTCAGCATAGATACTTTCAAATCATGGACCATCCTTCAGCATAGATACTTCAAATCATGGACCCATCCTTCAGCATAGATACTTCAAATCATGGACCATCCTTCAGCATAGATACTTCAAATCATGGACCATCCTTCAGCATAGATACTTTAAATCATGGACCATCCTTCAGCATAAATACTTCAAATCATGGACCATCCTTCAGCATAGATACTTCAAATCATGGACCATCCTTCAGCATAGATACTTCAAATCATGGACCATCCTTCAGCATAGATTCTTCAAATCATGGACCATCTTTCAGCATAACTCCGGCTGTTGGTCAGTCGGTCTGTCCGTGGCTCCGAATTTTAATCTTTTGTTCCAAACACACGTTGACCTGTATCTGGAGAATAAAGGAAACAGAAAAATCATCAATTTTAATTGGCGGATACTTTAACTACTGCTAAGCATGTTAGATCATTCGCATTTGTACTTTTTCAAAGGTCAAGGTCATTGTACTTCACCATTTTCTAGACACGTTTTGCGCTGTGTTTACAGTTTGGCTCAGCCGGTTTTTATACTTTTTGGTGTTTCAGATCTATCGTTCAATGTTTTCCTTTTGCTTTGTTAGTATAAAGCCGAATCACAACACTGCCAAGAAAAATTCACACTTTTTTAAAATTGCCAATTTTTCGGGTGTTTGTGTGAATGTCTGGAAATACATTTGAGTGGTTTGACATCTTGTTCTTTCTTGTGTTGTTTGTTGTTTGTTCACCAAAACCCTCTAGTTCTGTTCTACTGTCAGGTATGACGGCCTACTAGCGTCAAATCCTGATAATTGCAAATATCATGAGATAATTACAATTATCCAGGGATAATTACAATTATCATTGCAAAATTAGAAATATCTTCGCGTGGTCGTGTTTGATTTTCAGTTTTGGCTCTAGCAATCCGCTTAGAAATGCGCCCAAGCCAAAAAATATTAATAATCACATAATAATTACAATTTTTACCTGATAATTAAAATGTTTACGTGACCATGCTTAATTCTGGCTAAGGTGGCTTACTAGCGCCAAAGCTATTTCACAGAACACAAACTTGGAACAGGCTTTTAATCTTTCAATGCGCATTGTTTTTCTAACCAATATGACATTCGCGACTTCAGATTCCACCAACGGTTTCACAAAATCAAAATTTAAAAGCAAACTCCCAAATCTACCCACAGTGGAGGAGGGAAATAGCCTCTGAGTTAAGTAGCTAGCGACATAAATTCCAAAAAAAATTCAATACAGAGGCTATTTCCTTTGCTTACTATGCGCCTTTACCCGGGGCAGGGTTGCCAACCACTACGGAATTTCCGTAGTTTACTCCGGAAATGAATACGTGGCTACGGAGCTACGCAAATCGAAAATTTACTACGGAAAGTCAATTTTCGACGATAGTATTACAGTTTTAACGAGTTTTATTGAGCGCCTGTGCCTCCCGTAGCACCTTAAGGTCACGGTCATTCGGTTTACGTGCACGGTGTAATAGATCACGCTCCCAGTGCATGTTAGGAAATTCGACCAATCACCGTGAAGTGGATTTGCAAACGGCCAATCGGTGCACAAAACCTCGACCTTTCTGTGACACTTTCGTTTCCGGGTCACGTTCTACAGTGCGAGAAGAAAAGTTTGTGTGCGGCGTATTTTGAATCCATGATGCCAAAAAGAAAGAAAACTAGCGATGAAAGCCCAGAAAAAAAGAAGAGGACAGCAAATCAAGAGTACAGGAAAGAGTATTCTGAAAAATTTCCGTGCATCACTGCGTCATCGGGATCACACGATGTGACGCGACACGTGAATGGCAACCGTCACAAAAGTCGTTGCCCTGATCCAGAAAAGTTAGTCCCTGTTCAGTCGGTAGCCACCTTCTTCAAGCCCGATATGGATCTCTTAATAATTCGTGCGGAAACACTCTTCACGACCTTCGTTGCAGACTGTGTTTGCATGTCTTCGTTTAAAAAAATGCGAGGACGTATGGCTACGGAAAATGTCATAAAACTACTGAAATTCAGAAATTTTACTACTGAACACTTTTTTGGGGGTTGGCAACTCTGCCGGGGTAACCAGTTGTAACTTCTAGCCGGTTAACCGGTTTTAAACCGCGGTTTTCTATTTGAAAAACCGGTTAAAAACCGGTTTGAGAAATCGTACTGGTTCCACCCTCTATTGTAAACGTCAGACTTCGCGGCAAATGTACGAAAAACAATGGGCGTAACTTCAAAGAAACCGTGACTATCAGTTTAGAACAGTCAGCGTGTAAATCTGCTGCACTCACAGGCGCTCGAAGGTGGAGTTTTTGTTGTGTGTTCACCTACCTCCCTCCCCCCCTTTTTTTTTCTCCTCTCACCACCACCACCACCACCTATTTTCGCCACTAACCTAAGACGCACGTAAACGGATTATGCAACACATCACCTCACAATACACTACACTGCACTACAATGCAATAAAAGAAAAAGGTAAAGGTAGTCCCATAGCCTGTGGCCGTAGGGGAGCGTGATGTTGGAGATCACACTTATCTTGGGCCAGCGTAATGAGGGTGATGCCCATATCTCTCCCTTGCTGCTTTACCTTCCCCACCCTTAAGAGAGTAGGTACTCAGTCACAGTTGAGTCAACTGGGGGTGTTGTTATTTGTCGCTTCACGTTTTGCGGTCACCCATCCAAGTGCTAACCGCACTGGACGATGCTTAACTTGCGACACAGTAGCGAGTGCTCCAACCACTGCGCTATCCGACACCCCAATGCAATACACTCTTTGATTCTTTTTTTCTTAAAAAAAAAAATCTTTTTATCGTGTTTTTTTAAATTTCTTTCTATTATTCCATTTATTTTGCTTTATTGTTTATTTAAGAGCGACGAAGACTCACAATGGGTGAGGTGCTTGCAGTGAGGTGACGGGGCTGGGGGCTGAGGGGTAGGGGCGCTGACAATAAAGTAACCATGTCACTTCTTTTACTTCTTCTTCTCCTTCCCCTCATTTTGTTAAACAGTTGAGAGTAATCTCTCTGATTATTCTCCGAGGTCCATAACTGTTATTAATAACATGCCTGTCCTGGTGAAGTCTGCAGCAGTAGCGGCAGCATTACAGTCAAATAACTGCGTGCTGTGACCTCAAATCGGTAGCGGTTTACATAATGTTATCTTTAGCTTAGAAGTGTGTGAAAGGGATTTTAAAAAAAAAGATTTCGGTAAATATACACCGTGGGCTGACATACTTAGATAAAAAGACCGAGGATCGGAACTAAAATAAACTTTGTGGAAGGATAGACAGAAAAAGTAACGAAGGAAACTGAAAAAAAGGCCCAAAAAATCAATGAAGGTTAATTCAATGTTGTTGATGTTAATGAAAACCACTCTCTGAGCCATACATAATAGCAGCTGTCACGTTCTTCATATTACTCCTGACGTTTCTTGGAAGCTACAGCGCACATTAGGGACTTACAACCAGTAGCGAGTTGCTTTGAAGCGAGTAGTCGCAAGTACGCGCCTGTGGTACACGCGGGTAGAAGCGAAAATCTGCGAGGAGTTCCGTTGCACAAGGCGAAAATAAACAATCCGTCACGTGACTTTGGCGAGTTGGAAAAATAGATCCTTTTCTGGGAGTACATCATGGCCGCCAACATTAAGCCACTTACTGCAAGGCAACTCGCTGCTGGTTTGTGGTTTCTAGATGGAGCTAGGGGAGGGTTATTAAGGGGTGGAACGTGTGTGTATGCATGCGTGCGCGCACGTGTGTGGGGGGCGGGAGGAAAGAGAGGGAGTGTGTGTGCTTGTATGGGAGATTAACATGCTGATTTGTTCTATTAATGTGTACTATACTACTCAAAATAATTGAAAGGCCACTTTATATTTCATTTAGTTTAATTATTTTTTGCTGCTATCAATAATATCGCGTATATTGCTTATTTCAAAACTTATCCTGTACAGTAACATTCAAGACAATCTTATTCTGACAAGTAATCACAATCATGTGTGAGTTTTGAACTTTCTGCACTGAGTTGAAAAACAAACCCAATTTTTACCCAAAAAATGACCCTAATTTACTGTTTTCTTGCTAATAAAGCAAAATTTTCAACATTTAAAAGTGATTTGCACGCGAAAGGCTTGCATTTTGTGAGTTCAGTTCAACAATCGGCGCTTTTTTCTGGGTATAAATGGCAGCGCTTTTGCTGCTTTTCTAACCATGCCCTCAAGGCGACGATTGACTGATGCGGATAGAGGCAGAGCTATTGCATGGCTTCAGGAAGGGATGGGGGTGAGAGAAGTTGGCAGGCGGCTGGGTGTGTCCCACTCCGTTGTCCAAAGGCTGCGGGAGCGCTTTAACAACACTGGAAGCGTCCAAGAACCAAGAAGGTCCGAACGCCCCCGCGTTACCCCTGCAAGACAAGACCATTTCATCACCCTGTCAGCTCTGAGGATGAGGTCCGCTACAGCAAACACCATCAGAAGACAGCTTCACGCAGCCAGCAATGTTAAAGTCAGCGACCAGACAATTCGCAACCGTCTTAGGTCTACACCAGGCAAACCTGCGATCAAGACGACCAGCAGTACGGCCTTTGCTCACCCCAGCTCACCGTGCAGCGCGTTTGGCCTTGGGCTCGGCGTCATTTGGTGTGGACTAGGCAACATTGGTCAAGGGTGCTCTTTACAGACGAGTCTCGGTTCTCCTTGTCTTTCAACAACCGTCGAGTGAATGTTTGGAGGCGTCCACGGGAGCGTTTTGCTGATGCGACGGTGCGCGAGCATGACCGCTTTGGTGGTGGATCTGTCATGATGTGGGGAGGCTTCGCATTAAACTTCAGAACACCCCTGCTCCAAATTCATGGCAACTTAAACGGTATTGGCTACAGGGATGACATCCTACAACCTAGGGTTTTCCCAGCTCTGCGGGCCATTGGGGAAGGACGATAATGCCAGACCCCACCGAGCGCGTATCGTCAATGACTTCCTGCAGCAACAGCACGTCATAAGGATGGATTGGCCGGCTCGATCACCCGATTTGAACCCCATAGAACATCTGTGGGATGTCTTGGGTCGACAGACACGGGCAAACCTCTCTCCAGGAGCTAACCTTGAAGTTCTGGCCCAAGTTCTCCAGCAAGAGTGGTTGGCCATCCCAGGAAACATCCTCCATAACCTGATACGGTCCATGAGACAACGATGCCAAGACTGCATTGATGCAAACGGTGGCCACACCCGATACTGACTCTATAGATTTTTGGTTTCTAAAGTTTTGATTTTGTAAATGAGGGGTATGTCCAGTTAAATTGAATTTACTCGAATTTTAAGCGACAGATGTCTAAAATCTTTTTTGCTATTGATGCAGAAATGATTGCAATAAAATATGATGAACTAATAAATTGAATTCGTGTTTCTGATTTAAAGAGAGACCCGTATGTCCAAGTGGCCCTTGTATTATTTTGAGTAGTATATATTGGGCCAAGGTCTTCGGTACAACTCTCGCGTTATGTACACGATTTCATTGAGGAATTTATTTCCCCACCCCCACACACTACCCTCCTCCCCTCCACCTCTCTCTCTTTCTCTCTCTCTCCCTCTCTCTCTCTCTCTCTCTCTCTCTCGTGTTTTTGCTCACACCTCTGACTTCCCACACCGCAAAGAGTTCTTTCCAAAATCTGTCTTTTCTGTTACAAGTGTCTCCCATGGTTCCGCTCCTTCATACCTTGCCGATTATATCCAACGCTACACTCCCTCTCGCAATTTGCGCTCTTCATCTCATCCGACACACTCCTTCTTAGGATAGCCCGCCACAAACTGTCCTCTGTTGGTTCTAGATCTTTTTCTGTCTTTGGACCAACTGCCTGGAATTCATGACCACTTTCACTACGCACCATACCGGATATGAACACCTTCAAAGCAAACCTCAAAGCACATTTCTTCTCTAAAGCCTTCTCCTGATGTGTTCTGTTGTGAATGAACATTGAGGTTTAACGCCTACACCCACCATTGGCGATAGGACAGATGGGGATAACCATCCCAGGGAACAAGGGGTAGGGACCTAAATCAAAACTGAACCACCAGAGCGATCATGTTGCTAAAAGGAAAATAAAGAAGTGAGAAATGGCCACTTCTTATTTCGCCCACCACGGGATTCGAACCCGGGTCATCGGTGTCCTAGGCGAACGCTCTACCCCTTGAGCTACTTGCTTGAGGTCCTCGGTGGGAATGTTCTGTCTTCAAACTGCTTCTTCCATATTGCCTCATTCTTTTGTTAGCGTGCGTACGTGAGAGAGCGCGCGTGTGTGTGTGTGTGTGTGTGTGTGTGTGTGTGTGCGTGTTTGTGGGCATGTTTACACGGTGTTATCTGGACAAACCAGTGAACATCTACATAACTTGTTTTGACAGACTGTCGCAAACCTGGGTGTTACTGGGTGATCACTACTGATGAAGGACTTCCTTGACTTTCATGACTTACCCCAGAACATGGTTTTATTTCAATAAAAAAACCTAAGGTACACCATTTACTTCCAACACTTCACAAACACATAACACGTTTTTCCAAGTTCGATTATTTTATTATATTCCGTTCACTTTTCTTCGAAATTGGAACGATAATTTGGCGATACTTTTCGTCGTGGTTACCGAAATAATGTTTGTTTGGTTTTTTACTTAGCTTTCTATTTTCGTCCTCGTTGAAATCGTTGTTAACAAATGAAGAAACCAGTCTTTAGATGAGTTGTAGAAAAGTTAATAGGAGCTGGAACTTGACGTCGATGTCGCCGTTAGATCTAAAGGCTGTCCATGACCCACCAGTGACTTCTGTAGCCCTCGTTAACGTACAGTTCCATCTTAGAATCAGTCACTCCGATCATAAGCAATACGTCAGCGAAGAATCCAGTGCCAGTCTCAAAGATGACATCGTCACGTAGATCCAAGACGATTCATACCACAGAATAAAAACACCTGCCGAACAAAACTAGTCTTAGAAATCTGCATGAAAATTATTTTCATACAAACTTAAACTTCTTCAGGTCCGGCTCTGCTTGGAAAAACATGTTACGATTAATCAACACATCAGCCCCCTGAAAACCAACTGCATTCAGACGAACCAAATATCTTTCTCTGGAAAAGAAATGCATTCAAACGAACAAACTATTTTTCTCCTCTGGAAAACAAATGCATTCAATGAACAAACTATCTCACTACTCTGGAAAACAATGCATTCAATGAACAAACTATTTTCCTCCTCTGAAAAATACATATATTCAATGAACAAATCATCACACTTTTCAATCTTCTTGGGAAATCATCTTGAATGAAGAAAAATCTAAATATTTACCCTACGGTGCCAGAATTTCAGCTAAAGCTGATCAAACGTCGAGGAACAACTATCTTCTGGCCCAACCACATCTGACATCATTCAGCCTCCAGCTAAACTGTCGTTGGCACCCCACAGAATAAGTTGCCTCGGAGCTTGGGTAGAATCCTCCTTGTCCAGTCTAGATCTCTTTCCCAACTGATTGACAGTTTTCCTAACCGATTTCGCCTCTGTTTCATTTTACTAAGGTTACCATACTTTTATCATTAAAACAACCAATGAAAATTTCCCAACGCAAACAAATGACCTATCACCTCAAATATTATATTTTGTAAAATTAATAGCTCACAACCTCTTTGCTTTTCCTAAAATTTTATTATTGGCATTAATCACAAACTTTCACACAAAAGAATCATCGATAAAAATCGTCCATTTTATTCTTTTCCAGGAATACACAAAATGGCGATTGACACGCAGCAAAATTGACGTCATATTTCTAAATCTAGCACAGGCACTCTATACAACAATTTGCACTTGGAAAAATAAAAATACTCGCGAGCGTTTCGTTTCGCGACATTACGCCCCTCCTCTTGAGCTGAAACATCCATGTTTAAGCTATTCTTTTACAAGTGCAAGCGACTCAAATAGTCTGCGCCAACATTGTCTTTCCCTTTGATAACTTTGACTGTGAAAGAATACTGTTGCAACTGGAGAGCCCACCTCATCAGCCGACCATTCTCTGTCTTGGTTTTCTGCAAATATGTGAGTGGTTGGTGGTCTGTCTCCAAAGTGAAATGTGTTGAATACAGGTACTGTTCAAACTTCTTGACAGCCCATACCACTCCCAAACACTCCTTTTCGATGGTCGAGTAGTTTTTCTCTGCACGGTTAAGCTTCTTGCTTGCATAGGCTACTGGCTGTAACCCTTGCCCTTGATCTTGCAGTAAAACTGCTCCCACTGCAACATCTGATGCGTCACTCCTCAGAGTAAATGGTTTGCTGACATCAGGTAGCAATAATACTGGTTTGCTTACCAAGCAATCTTTGAGTTTAACGAATGCTGCTTCACATTTTTCATCCCAGGCCACTTTTTCTGGTAGACCTTTCTTTGTCAAATCAGTCAACGGAGCGCTGATTTCCGCATAGTTGCTGATGTATTTTCTGTAGAACCCTACTAGTCCTAGGAATGCTCTGACTTCCTTCTTTGTGATCGGTCTGCTGGCTGACCTGATTTTCTCTGTTTTGTCATCATCAGGCATGACAGTGCCTAATGCTCCCATCTCTTCATCACACACGTCGTTAACCACAACACCCACTTTCTCTTCACCTGTTTTTCTGACTACAGCATTTGGCTGTGCTCCATCCGTTCTCGTCTGCTTCCCGTTACGTTCTAACGGCGTATCGATAAACGGCATGTTTTTCATCGGGACCTTCCTCGTGGCTCCCTTCTGCGTGCTCCTCCGACACACGTCACATGACGCATAATAACGTTTGACGTCTCCACTGATACCCGGCCAATAAAAATCACGCCATACTCGGTTGCGAGTTCGGCGTACCCCTTGATGTCCCGCCATCGGCGTATCATGAGCCAATTTGATCACATCTGATCGGTACCGTTCTGGTACTACCACTTGTCTACATGGTTTACCTTCACTCATGTAAACTCTGTACAAAATGTCTTTCTTCCACTCGTAGTGGGTTTCTTGCTTGAGTGCTAGCTCTGCCCTTTCCCGAATCTTTCCTAAAGTCGGGTCTGCCTTCTGTTCCTTAGATAGATCTTCAGGACGTACTTGCCCTAAGTCAATCTGCTTAGGAATCCACGGCTTGGCTTGTGTTTGTTGCTTCTCCTGCAACCTGGTTCGCACCGGTGCTACAACTTGTTCCTCCGGTTGCTCTACCAACGGAAACAATGGAACTTTGACCTCAGTCCCGTCTGTCATCTTTCTGCTATTTCCTATCAGAACTTGATGTACCAGTGTCTTCAAAACCAAAACACGCGTTTCTCCAACGAAAAACGGAGTTTCCAAATTCACCACAGCAATGGGCACTTTCTTTCGCTTGGATGAATCTGCAAGTGTCACGTTCTGATATTCACCCGTATACTTGCTTGGGGAAACTAAACTTGAATCCACCAATATGCTACTGGCCCCTGTATCCCTAATACCTTGAGCCTTTACTCCATCCACTTTCAACTCACAGTTCGGTTCATAGCCGTCTTCACTACATCGATTACACGGTTTCTGTTCCTGGGTCACGTTGACCGCATTCACAACAGCTGACGCTAGGTTTGAGCTTGGTCTATTTTTATTCACATTTGCCTTTTGGCAATCCCTCATCAAATGTGGGCCTCCGCATCGAAAACATCCCTTGAAGTTTTGATGAGTCTTGTTCATTCCTGACGCACCCGCGTTGCCAGGACCTGTCACTTGACCACTCACCCCTCCACTACGTCGTTGTCCCATGTTCGAATTCTGCGTTTGCTGGTTAACCCTGGGACGGTTATCCATTCTAGCACTGGGTCCAATGGGCCGCCTCGTTACAATCGGACCTCCAGCATTCTGCGCATCTTCATACGTTTGAGCGTGGACCACCACTTCGTCCACACACGTAGGGTTTCTCTCCCTAATAAATCTTGCCTCCTCTTGAGACACTATCTCCAACATTTTGTCCATGAGAATTAAATCTTTCAGCTCACCTGATTTTCCTTCTTTCTCAGACAAATCCACCCATCTGTCTAAATACATCCCCATTCTGTTCCTACACTCCCTGATGCCTTCATGACTGCCCCGCTTGAATTCCTTGAACCGTTTCCGATAAGTTTCAGCGGTCAGCTGGAAACGTCTCATGATCGCAGCCTTGACCATGTCGTAATCCATAATTTCCTCATCAGACATCTCAGTGTAGACCTGCCGTGCTTGGCCTCGTAATTGACCAGACAGTCTTATCGCCCACTCATCCTTGTGCCAACCTGACAAGGTAGCGATACGTTCAAACTGTTTCAGGTAGACCTCTACATCGTCCTTATCATCCAAATAAGGCACATTCACGTTCAAACAGCTCCTCGCTGTCCTGGGCTCGAGATAAAAATTTTGATTTTGGTCCCCATCATCTGCAGTCCACTCTTGCGCCTTTCTCAACTCAAACTCGTTCTGCATGGCCATTTGTTCCAATTTTGCCTTGGCCTCCCTTTCTTCCCTCATAATACGCTCTTCTCGTTCTTCACGTCGGAGCTGGTCCTCCCGTTGCTCCTGCCATATTTTCTCCGCTTTCTCTTCCTCCCTTATCCTCTCCGCTTTCTCTTCCTCCCTTATCCTCTCCGCTTTCTCTTCTTCTTCTTTCCGGATCCTCTCCGCTTTCTCTTCCTCCCTTATCCTCTCCGCTTTCTCTTCCTCCCTTATCCTCTCCGCTTTCTCTTCCGCTTCTTTCCTTCTCTTTTCCACATACTCTGCCAGATCCTTATCTGTCAGACCCAGGATGATCCCATCCTGCTTGTAGGCTAGTAGCGGAGACTCAGTCTCCATCTGAACTGGTTGCTGCCTCGGCATCCTCCTAGCCAAACTTTCCCTAAACTAATCCTGTTTTACTACACGTAACCCTGGTAGATAAAACCACAGACTATTTAGGCCTTAAACGTACTCGCCTTTCCAAAGGTTAAAGTACTACAACGGATACGCCTGCGCTCTAGCCCCAAACGGCTATTCTATCACAGCTATCCTTAAGTGAACGGTTATACACTAATAACACGATCACCGACGATAATCCACCACCTTTCAGATTATCATCCACGCTTAGTCTCCTGGTTAAGTAAAACGTCTAACTAGACCCACATTTACTAACCAGCACTACATATTACCACAATTGGTTAAACTGTCAATCGGACACTACCGAATCTGACTTTCAGACCCTCAACTAGAAATAATTCTCGGTTAGAGGTTTGACCAGACTAAGCAACACAGAGCTAATTAGGTTGACCGCCTCACCGATCAATACATAACCTCTAGCCTGTCTTCGAACAACACTGAAACTATACAATGTTTTCGGAACATCCAACTTACTTAAAGTTTAAGCTGGAAAACTTACTTTCAAACTATGACCGATACTTTACCCTACGTATTCCTTCAGGATAATAAACGTCATAGGTTGCAGAAACTGTTCAGTCTAAGCATACCTTCGACCAAAACACTAGTACCTACGTACAACAGCTATTGCAAACTCTGCAATCAAAGGTTTGAAATTTTGGAAAAGTAAAACTTATACCCAAAATATCTTTAATCCTACTACGGATAATACCGGTCTTCACTGCTCAACCGCCAGAATAAATAATATCAAACGAGATGATTTCCCTGAAGATACTTGCACAGCTGGGCTCTCATACAATATGAAACCACTGATGCACTAACATGTTAGCAGATATAATGCACATTTTATGTAAGCAATGACTAGCAACAACATAAAACAATATCTTACCTATACTGCTCTCTAATCATGCTCATGCAGACGTGCAACAATTACATCAAGGTAACCACAACTTGAAGCAAGAACTTATTGTTATGGAAAAAATTATGAAAACTCGCTGAAGTGTTGAATTTGTAAAGTATTGGATTAATGGTGCACCTCTGACATTAAAAAAAATGAATGGCTCGTTACCCCCAGAATTTTCCAGAAATTCTAATCCCGGACGATGAACCCAGAATGTCGCAAACCTGGGTGTTACTGGGTGATCACTACTGATGAAGGACTTCCTTGACTTTCATGACTTACCCCAGAACATGGTTTTATTTCAATAAAAAAACCTAAGGTACACCATTTACTTCCAACACTTCACAAACACATAACACGTTTTTCCAAGTTCGATTATTTTATTATATTCCGTTCACTTTTCTTCGAAATTGGAACGATAATTTGGCGATACTTTTCGTCGTGGTTACCGAAATAATGTTTGTTTGGTTTTTTACTTAGCTTTCTATTTTCGTCCTCGTTGAAATCGTTGTTAACAAATGAAGAAACCAATCTTTAGATGAGTTGTAGAAAAGTTAATAGGAGCTGGAACTTGACGTCGATGTCGCCGTTAGATCTAAAGGCTGTCCATGACCCACCAGTGACTTCTGTAGCCCTCGTTAACGTACAGTTCCATCTTAGAATCAGTCACTCCGATCATAAGCAATACGTCAGCGAAGAATCCAGTGCCAGTCTCAAAGATGACATCGTCACGTAGATCCAAGACGATTCATACCACAGAATAAAAACACCTGCCGAACAAAACTAGTCTTAGAAATCTGCATGAAAATTATTTTCATACAAACTTAAACTTCTTCAGGTCCGGCTCTGCTTGGAAAAACATGTTACGATTAATCAACACATCAGCCCCCTGAAAACCAACTGCATTCAGACGAACCAAATATCTTTCTCTGGAAAAGAAATGCATTCAAACGAACAAACTATTTTTCTCCTCTGGAAAACAAATGCATTCAATGAACAAACTATCTCACTACTCTGGAAAACAATGCATTCAATGAACAAACTATTTTCCTCCTCTGAAAAATACATATATTCAATGAACAAATCATCACACTTTTCAATCTTCTTGGGAAATCATCTTGAATGAAGAAAAATCTAAATATTTACCCTACGGTGCCAGAATTTCAGCTAAAGCTGATCAAACGTCGAGGAACAACTATCTTCCTGGCCCAACCACATCTGACATCATTCAGCCTCCAGCTAAACTGTCGTTGGCACCCCACAGAATAAGTTGCCTCGGAGCTTGGGTAGAATCCTCCTTGTCCAGTCTAGATCTCTTTCCCAACTGATTGACAGTTTTCCTAACCGATTTCGCCTCTGTTTCATTTTACTAAGGTTACCATACTTTTATCATTAAAACAACCAATGAAAATTTCCCAACGCAAACAAATGACCTATCACCTCAAATATTATATTTTGTAAAATTAATAGCTCACAACCTCTTTGCTTTTCCTAAAATTTTATTATTGGCATTAATCACAAACTTTCACACAAAAGAATCATCGATAAAAATCGTCCATTTTATTCTTTTCCAGGAATACACAAAATGGCGATTGACACGCAGCAAAATTGACGTCATATTTCTAAATCTAGCACAGGCACTCTATACAACAATTTGCACTTGGAAAAATAAAAATACTCGCGAGCGTTTCGTTTCGCGACACAGACCTACTTGTTTTGACGTCAGAACAATGATCCGTTAGTGTTAGGGCTGGGTTAGGGTTGGGGTTAGTGTTCGAACACTTACAAGTACTTAAAAAGGGGGACGAAATATGATTCATTGTTCTGTTTATACAGCTGAGCTCAAGGCAATTCTTCTAGCTCTGAAACAAGTTTATCAATCCAAAAGAACCTCGTTTTTAATCATGTCTGATCCACTGTCAGCACTTCAGGCTCTTTCCACGAGAACGATATCACACCCTTTTCTGTCAGAGATCCATGACCTCCACACACAACTTGCTTCTGAGGGTACAAAAATAGTTTTTATGTGGGTACCTGGTCATATGGGCATCCGCGGCAACATTGCAGCGGTCAAAGCGGCTAAAGAAGCTCTGCATCTTGATTTCCCTTCAAAGATTTTCCAGTTTGTTCCTTACTCTGATCTGCGTTGTATGACTGGTTCTTATTGTAAACGGCTTTGGCAGACTGAATGGTCTAACCATACCAATAATAAATTATTTCAAATTCTTCACGATTTGTCAGCTTCTTTTTATAACTTTGCATCCACTCGAAAAGAAGTAACAGTTTTGTCTCGCCTTCATATTGTGCATACTTATGTCACCCACAGTTTCCTTTTAAAAGGAGAAGAACCACCATGGTGCTTTGCATGTGATAAATCTTTTTCCGTTCGCCATTTCATGTCTGAATGTGCTGATCTGTTTGAGGAGAGAGAAAGATATTTTGGTTCAATACCTTTCAAAGACATTTTTAAAGTATGCAATGGTCAACACCTGTTTCAATTCTTACATGATGTTGGTTTGTTTTATCGCATATAAATCATGTTGCCTTGTTTTATGGTGGTTGGAATTTTTTGGTGGGTCTGAGTTTGGTGGTTTGATTAGGGAAAGGGAACATATTTTTAATACATCAGGTTTTAACGAAGATTTTTCACGAGGTTGGATGTGAAAGTTTGTTTAAGTATTTAAGAGTAAAAGGCCTGTTTTTTAGGCTTTGAACCGTTTTATAATTATTTTAAGATAACGTCTCTCTGGACCTGATTTGGCTCGGAAGAGTCCGCTGGACCTAAAGCAATAATCATGTAATGTAATGTAATGTCAGCACAACATATAAAATGTAATGATATAACTGTGTACCATCGGCTGCGTGTGTGTGTGTGTGTGTGTGTGTGTGTGTGTGCCTGTGTGTGTGTGTGTGTGTGTGACTGTGTGTGCATGTGTGGGGAATCACTTTGTTTATTATTGGCTTTCCCCCAGTCCGCTTTGCTTTCCACTGCTCCCAGCCATTTACCTATATGTATTATAGTAATGTTTAATCAGTGTGTGAATGCATGAGTGAGCGCTTTAAATTGTTACTTACTAGGAAAAGCACCTTATACATTTATTATTATTATTATTATTATTATTAGTAGTAGTAGTAGTAGTAGTAGTAGTAGTAGTAGTAGTAGTAGTAGTAGTAGTAGTAGTAGTAGTATTGTTGTTGTTGTTGTAGTTGTTGTTATTCGAACTGCTTGTAATCCCGTTGGGGTGCCGGGGGTTTCAGTATAAATAGTATCCCCACTTTCTGGAAATTTAGTGCTTTAAATTCCCACTGTCGCTGTCTTTCTCATTTGCTCTTTCTCATTCCTGCTCTGTTCTATCATTCTGCTATACTATCTTCTTCTTCGCTAGACCAGTCACCTACCTTTTTTCTTGAAAACTCTTCCGGGACAAGACTCCTTATTTGTGTTTGAAGTCTGTTGGATCAGCTTGGGAATATTGGACGCTTTCTGTCAGGTGGTCACTAGGGCTTCCTGTGATGTTATTATTTAGCAATGTAGGCATTTTATATGTATGTGTTTTGTTAATAATTTATAATGATGTTTGTATTCTATTTTGTTTTTGTAAACGGGGGGTCGATAAATAAGAGTATAGCCTCAGCGTCCCTTGCGTGGGATGTCTTTATTGTAAAGTGACTGGCTGGTGGAGAGCTTTCAGTTTTACCACTAGGGTTGTTTCAGCAGATCTTTTATGCGGATCAGGGGTTGTCCGGTCCTGATTTGGCTCGGAAGAGTCCTCTGTACCTAAAGCAATAATCATGTAATGTAATGTAATGTAAACACACCCCCATACAAACACACACACCCCCACACACACACACCTACACACACACACACACCCACACACACGCAGAGTGTAATGTTTGAAGTCAAACCCCAGCCACCACCGTAAGGCCTTTTACTCTCCCTTGCCATCATCACCATCCCTCCCTAGTCCTCTCCCGCCCTCTCCCCACCCTCTCCTCTCCCCCCTCCTCCCCTCCCCTCGTCCCTCCACCTCCTCTCCTCAACCTCCAAAATATTACTAGACCTGTAATTATCACTTTTGATCAGAGAGAGAGAGAGAGAGAGAGAGAGAGAGAGAGAGAGAGAGGCCTCGTTTTCACCTTCAACACGACGCGGCTATTATGAGCGTTACACGCTCCTGGCATGTGTGTCTCATCATCACCTCTTTTTCTCTACTCTACTCATCGTATCGTCAAAATAGTAAATGAACACAGGTCTTTTTCGTTTGGTGACCACACTGCGGATGATAAAAGTTTGGATTCAGTTTGGATTAGGTCTCCGCAGGGCGTGGACAATTGCTGGACTGGAAGCGGTAGCGTGTATATTTGGAGGATGTTATGTAACCTGATTGATTGATTGATTGATTTATTGTTGCTTTAGGTCCAGCGGACTCTTCCGAGCCAAATCAGGACCGGACAACCCCCGATCCGCATAAAAGATCTGCTGAAACAACCCCAGTGGGAAAATTGAATGCCCTCCACCGGCCAGTCACTTTACAATAAAGACATCCCACGCGGGGGACGGCTGAGGGTTGACCTCAACTACGCGAACACCCCGGTTACAAAAACAAAATAGAATACAAACATCATTATAAATCATCAACCAAACACATACATATAAAATGCCTATAGTGCTAAATAGTACATTCATAGGAAGCCCTAGTGACCACCCGGCAGAAAGCGTCCAACACTCCCAAGCTGATCCAACAGACCTCATACACAAACAAGGAGTCTTGTCCAGGAAGAGTTTTCAAGAAAAAAGGTAGGTCATTGATCTAGCGAAGAAGAAGATAGTATAGCAGAGTGAAGGACAGAGCAAGAATAGGAAAGAGTAAATGAGGAAGACAGCGACAGTGGGAATTTAAAGCACTAAATTTCCATAAAGTGGGGATACTATTTATACTGAAAACCCCCGGCACTCCAACGGGGGTACTGTTGCCGCAGTGAAGCGTCTTGCCTATAAAGGAAAGACAGGTTTTCAACTGTGGCTTTCACTGTTCCCTTTATAGGTTTGAACAATCTACAGTGGCAAGATTGCTCATGACCCCAAGGGGTGTTATGTAACCTACGCCTGTGTCTCTCTGTGTATTACAGTTGCTATTCTCTGTTCGATTTGGGCAGACATAAGTTTATCTTCACCGTAAGCAATTGGGGGCAGAGTTCATCACAGTGTTGTCTTCTCAGTGCGGTGCATGCTGACGTGTAGTAGTTGTGTAGTTTCGCTTGGCAAAACAGATTTGTGTGTTCTCGTGTTCCTCGTGTTGTTAAGCGATGACATGCTTGCTTAAGTCGACATGTTTGTTTGTGTGTGTGTGTGTTTTCAGAGTGTGGCAGTGTGTTATATATGACAAACGTAGCTGCATAATTTTTAAACAAAAATAAATAAATAAACAACAGAGAGGACACTGAACTTCCTCTGTTTATTTTATACGTGTAAGCTTTACAGCTAGGCTAAGTCTACGTGCTTGTGTTTAGACCTATAGCAGGCTATTGCAGGCGGAAAGGGCCAATTGATCGATACAAAGCATCGATGATTGTATTAATATCTCTTGACCCACCGCTGTAGCTCAGTGGTAGAACGTTCGCCTGACACTCCGATGACCGAGGTTCCAATCCCGTGGTGGGCATCATAAAAGGGACCATTTCGTTGTTCACTGCCTTCCTTATCAGTGTGATTGCTGTGGTGGTTCAGTCTTCCCTGGGATGTTTTAATCTAGCTATCTCCTTCTGCCGTATCTCGCCAGTGGTGGTTGTGCACGTTAAACTTCAATGCGCAAGATTGTATTATCAGAGCGTTGAAGCTTGGAATTGTTATATCTCCCAAACGTTTTTCAAAACATCATTTTTTTTATTTATTGATGTGATAATATATATATTTTTTTATTTTATTAAAATGATAAATTGATGTAAAATGCCTTTGTTTAGATTACCCGAAAGACGAAACGTTATAGTACTGCGATCTGTTGGCTTTTGTCTGCATGTATGTAAAATGTCCTTTAAGTGTCTGACAGTAATCTGTAGCGGTTTAAAGGGTCCCAATAAATAAAATGCACAAGGAGTGTCGTTGTCCCAAGATTAATAACATTAAAGCGCATAAAACTGTTTGATATATGCACTATGTTAAATTGCTATGTTAAATAAGTACATAAATAATAAGTAAATAATAAGATTAAACCACAAAATAACCTCTTTCAAAGAGTACTGTGTGAGTGTGTGTATGTGTGTCGGTGTGTGTGTGTGTTGTGTATGTTGTGTGTGTGATGTCTGACGAGGAAAACTGAAAATCTCAAACCAAGTGCTGTGCCTGTTTATTGTTAATTTTTAAAAAATTAATTTAAAAGTACCGTATAAAAACAAAAATCCCTACATTTATTTGTTTACGTGCCTATTCATTAATAGAATCAATGTTGATTCTAAAAATAGCACTTCAGCAAAAGTGTGTATAGCATGTTGTGACATAGCAATTAGGAAGGTAAAGGTAAATGTGTCCCGTAACCTTTCGGTTGTTTGGGAGGGGTAGGTGCGGGACCTCCCTTGTCTCTAGGCCTGCTCAGTGAGGGTGGTGGCCATCTCCTTTGACTCGCTGCTTTACCTTACCCGGTTCTAAACAGACCCAGCTACCCATTCGCAGCTGGGTGGACTGGGTGTGTCGGGCACTGGTTTCCACCTTTTTGGGTCGCCTGGGTGGTTGCCTTTCCAAGCATGGCTCACCCATCCAAGCACTAACCCTTCCCGAAAGGAGCTTCAACATGAATCATTGCTAGTGTCTGCCCAAACCACTACCCTACGCTACTTGCCACCCTAGGAAGAAACGTTAGGAAGAGACACCGACAATAAAGAGCTTCGCGGTGCGCAAGATTTCTCCAGTAAAGGTATTGTGTCACGCACACGCACACGCACACACGCCAACGCACACACACATACACAAATATCCAAGTGCTTTTTTAAGAGGTTAGTGTAATATCGTTCTGTTTGCGTAGTCTGCTATGCATTGGATGTGTTTGTAATGGTGTAGTTGGAGTGTGACGGCGCTTTTCTCTATTAAATTGAGAACTGTGGTACGGTGTAAAAAGTTCACCTGTAGACCTAGGGTACTGCGTGTTCAGAATGCGGCGGACGCTTTTTCTGTATTGAATATTGTATGCAAAGATGATTATGAAGATCTATAACAGCTCACGCCATTCTTTTTGGACCACGTTTAGGGCGTACGTCAAGTAAGCAATTTTAGTACTTATTTATTTATTTTTGTAAGTAAATATAATTATTTACTTTTAGCCTTTGTCGCTTCGCTTGAGCTTTCGGAACCGGTTTATTTACAGTTCGTCTGAGGTGGATATCAAGCTTGCGCAAGATCTTATAAAATGTCTGATTCTCTCTAAGAGATTTCCACTTGTGTATACATACCATTTGTACATTTTGTGGGGTGTGTGTGTGTGTGGGTATGTGTGTGTGTGTGTGTGGGTGTGTGTGTGTGTTGCACGAGTGTGCACAGTAAAGAACGCAAGGAGTTAAACTGAAGTGTTACTTTGGCAATAGTCCTATTATTGTTGTGTGGTGACAAGTGCGCTAATTTGATGACCCAAAAGACTAAAACCACTTTAAAAAAAAAAATCTTTGTAGACGGCGCCCGCAGACCAACACCACCACCACCAACACCACCACCACCAACACCAGCAACAAGTCACGTTTCACTCTCCTTTCTTTCGTCGCGACATTTTGCTTAGTATCGAGTTCAAAACTATGAATATTATTATAGAACGGAGAAAGGTAGCTCACACTCTGTCCGTACATTTCTTGCCGAACAGGTAACACATTCAGTTAATAGAAAGAGATATAATAATAATAATAATAATAATAATAATAATAATAATAATAATAATAATAATAATAATAACGGATTTTTATATAGCGGGTACTCCAGCCTATGACCAGACTCACCACGCTTTACATAGTCATTACATATAATTACATGCACTCGATAAAACATCACTTTTGCTACAATACACCAAAGATGGAACAGTAAAGGTACAGACTATTTACAACTATGTACATAAATTACAAAAAAAAAAAAACGAAATAGACTATTTACAACTATGTGCACAAATGACAAAAAAGACAGAAATAGAATAGCAAAAACCTATTCACAGCTATTTATATGCCCGGTTAGGCCCAGGAAGAGAAACAGTATAAATATTTACAGCCGTGTATACACTTACGGATCAGACATAGACAAAAGATGAGAGAATGGCAGCGGGATACAAATCAATCTGAATAATGCAGTTTGAAGAGGTGGGTTTTGAGGGCTTTTTTGAATGCTTGTGTTGATTGTATGTTGCGGATATGGGAGGGAAGGGAATTCCACTGCTTAGGTGCGGAGTAAGCGAATGCACGTTGGCCGTATGTCTTAGTGCGGGTGACCGGAACCTTGAATGTGCGAGTGTCAGCAGAAGATCTTAAAGTGCGTGAAGGGGAGTAGACAGACAATAGATCAGCAAGGTAGGAAGGACAAGAATCTGTGAAGAAGTTGTGACAGAGAACAGAGAGTTTGTACTCTATGCGTGCTTGCACAGGAAGCCAGTGAAGGGAATGCAGTAGAGGTGTGATGTGATCGCGTTTCTTAGCTCGGAATACTAGTCTAACTGCTGAGTTCTGAACCTTTTTGAAACTATAACTATATCCGAAACTATCACGATTTCTAAATGAAAAAATGTCTCCAAGCCATGAAGTTAGGAGTGATTAATTAGATGCTACCTTTAAAAATAAACTACACTACACTACACTACACTACACTATACTATACACTGCACTACCCTACACTGCACTACCCTACACTACACTACACTGCACTACCCTACACTATAATAATAATAATAATAATAATAATAATAATAATAATAATAATGGATTTTTATATAGCGGGTACTCCAGCCTATGACTAGACTCGCCACGCTTTACATAGTCATTACATAAAAATGCATGCACTCGATCAAACATCACTTTTGCTACGATACACCAAAAGACGGAACAGTAAAGGTAAAAACTATTTACAACTATGTACATAAATTACAAAAAAGACAGAAATAGACTATTTACAACTGTGTACATAAATTACAGAAAAGACAGAAATAGAACAGCAAAAACTTATTCACAGCTATTTATATGCCCGGTTAGACCCAGGAAGAAAAACAGTATAAATATTTACAGCCGTGTATACACTTAAGGATCAGACAGAGACAAAAGAGGAGAGAATGGCAGCTGGATACAAATCAGTCTGAATAGTGCAGTTTAAAGAGGTGTGTTTTGAGGGCTGTTTTGAATGCTTGTGTTGATTGTATGTTGCGGATATGGGAGGGAAGGGAATTCCACTGCTTGGGTGCGGAGTAAGCGAATGCACGTTGGCCGTATGTCTTAGTGCGGGTGACGGGAACCTTGAGTGTGCGAGTGTCAGCAGAAGATCTTAAAGTACGTGAAGGGGAGTAGACAGACAGTAGATCAGCAAGGTAGGAAGGACAAGAATCTGTGAAGAAGTTGTGACAGAGAACAGAGAGTTTGTACTCTACGCGTGCTTGCACAGGAAGCCAATGAAGGGAATGTAGTAGAGGTGTGATGTGATCACGTTTCTTTGCTCGGAATACTAATCTAGATGCTGAGTTCTGAACCTTTTGTAGTTTGTCAATTATGTGTTTTGGGGAGCCAGCGAGGAGAGAGTTGCAATAGTCAAGACGAGAAAGGACGAGAGCGCAGACTAGGGTTTTGGTGGCAGGGACTGTAAGATAGTGGCGAAATGAGCTGATTTGGCGGATGGCCGTGTATGCAGAGCGACAGACGTTGGAGATGTGGTTGTTGAGGGACAGGTCGTCGGAGAGAATGTAGCCGAGATTTCTCGCTGAGGTTGAGAACTGAATGTTTGTTGTCCCTACTGTAAGCGATGTTTGAAGAGGCGAGAGTGAGGAGGAGGTGTTGTGCTTGTGAATGAGGAGGGCTTCGGTTTTATCGTCATTAAGCTTAAGCGTGTTGAGTGTCATCCATGACTTAATGTCTGTGATGCAGTTCTCCTAAGTCTGAACAGTGGAATTAATGAGAGAGGGGGCAGTGGATTTATAAAGTTGTGTATCATCTGCAAATGACTGACTCTCAACAGCTTGCTTTCCGAGCAGCCTAACCCTAACCCTACACTACCCTACACTACACTACCCTACCTTACACTACACTGCACTACCCTACACTACACTACACAACCTTACACTACACTACACTACCCTACACTACACTACACTACACTACCCTACACTACACTACACTACACTACACTACACTACACTACACTACCCTACACTACACTACACTACACTACACTACACTACACTACCCTACACTACACTACCCTACACTACCCTACACTACACTACCCTACCTTACACTACACTGCACTACCCTACACTACACTACACAACCTTACACTACACTACACTACCCTACACTACACTACACTACACTACACTGCACTACCCTACACTACACTACCCTACCTTACACTACACTGCACTACCCTACACTACACTACCCTACACTACTGTCACGAATATAGGGTGTGTGGGGTAAGCAATTACTCCCCGCGCTGTATCTCCTCCCTTGTTATAGGCCGATGTGCGATGACATTCAGGGGGTAATGCTTGGGAGTGCTAAGGAGTGCTAGGGAATGCTAGAGAGTTATAAGGACAGACGAGAGGTAACAGTAGTGAAGAACTTAGACAAGGGAAGCAGGGTGTTTATAATATAATATCAACAATTTATTAAGTGGACGTAGGCCAACTATAGTTGGTTAGTTTACAAATGGGTCACGAGTACTGGTCTAGGGAAGTACAGAGTATTCTGGCGTTATTCTGGTTTAACTACGTAAAGTCAATAGGGGCGAGTAAGGACTGCTTTCATCAGGTGGCACGAGATAGCTGGTTGACCAAGCGTGGGCAACCAGATAGCTCAAGAGTTGTGGTGCGCGCGGAGGGCACACTTAGCTTCAGTTTAGTCGGCCGTTGTAGCCGCTGGAGACTGGATGGGCTTGCTCTGGTCAGTCAGGCGAGCGTGGGTGGCGTGACTCATATAGGTCACTGGGTTGCCGTGTGCAGTGGCGTGGCGTGGGTTGTACTGGTCAGCGTCACTTTGGCTGGGGGAGGCTGGGTCTTCTCGCGTCCCAGTGCCAACCAGATATATGGGAGGCACGCAGCGAGGTTGAGTCCCGCAGAGGCCCGTATAGGAACCGTTCTGCAAATGATTAGTTCTCTGCGTCAGAAGGGCACCCACATTCTGGATGCCGCGCTGTTCAGCGCGCATGCCAATCAGATTTGAATTTGGAAGCACTGGTCAGGAATGACCTGTACTTTCCAATTGTCCATCTATAGCACTAATGACTGCCAGGGTTTTTTCCGTTAGAGTGGGAGAATTTAACGGCGGCCGATAATGTACTAGAGGTCTCGGCGCCTAAGATGGGGTTACTAACAACAAGGGGTGGATATTTACACATTCAGGTTAGGGGAAAACAAGGGGTGCAAATGCATGGGCAATGGCTATTATACACAAGGGTGGTTAGCTATGCACTTTGGTCTATACAGCAGGGCAATCATGGCATGGGGGATTTATACAGGAATATAGATAGGTATATATACATGTATAAACATAAGCATGGCATGTTCATGTACAACAATCAAATTACAGATAACGAGTACATGGAGTAAAATGGTATATCACAAGCAATTCATCACAACGATACACAGACACGGACGTAAGTATCTACAAGACATACGAACATGTGGGGAAATCGACGGGTGATGGGTAGCAAAATGATATGGAATAAATCACTCCTCTTACCTTGACCAAAGAACGGGTGAAAACACAAGAGTATGGCTGAGCTCAGAGGTCGCGGCGAAGGCAGACGTGTCTAGCAGGAGGATGTGTTGTCGTGGGCTTGCGATAGTGGACTGGCGAGGCTAAGCTTGTACTTTTCGAAAGTCCAGTCGTGGGACTATACTGAGGGGCGGGGCTTAGGTCGCGTGGTCATTGGGCAGTGGGGAGGATTACCGCGAGCAGGGGCCACAGACTAAGGAGTCCGCTTGTGACAACTACACTACAGTACACTACATTGCACTGCCCTACACTACCCTACACTGCACTACACTACCCTACACTACCATACACTACGCTACACTACCCTACACTACACTACCCTACACTACACTATACACCGCACTACCCTACACTACCCTATTCTACACTACCCTACACTACACTGCACTACCCTACACTACACTACACTGACTGCACTACCCTACACTACCCTACACTACACTGACTGCACTACCCTACACTACCCTACACTACACTGACTGCACTACCCTACACTACCCTACATTACACTGCACTGCACTACACTGCACTGCACTACCCTACACTGCACTGCAATACACTACACTACACTACACTACACTACACTACACTGACTGCACTACACTACACTGACTGCACTACACTACACTACACTACACTGCACTGCACTACCCTGCACTACACTGCACTGCAATACACTACACTGCACTCCACTCCACTCCACTACAATACAATACAATACAATACACTAAGTAAATACATAAATTGTCGAACAATTCATTGTGCTGATTCCACATAATGTGATTATTTCAATAAAACTCAATAGATGTGTTTTGTGTGTGTGTGGGTGTGTGTGTTTGACAGCGTCAAAAAATTATAATAACGGTATGGAAACTGTCAATTTCATCTTACATTATTTATGTGGGAAAATTCTTCTTCTTTAAATTATTTATTGTTGTTGTTATTATTATAAAGTTCTTTCCAAGCTCAAGAAGTGCTAAAGGTTTGGTCTATACATAAGAAGATATAGATGAACGAATTGTAATCAGACAGTACAGATAATGGTGTATTAATTAGTTAGTTAGTTAGTTATTCATTGCTTACAGGGTCCAGCGGACGAATGAACGAATTGTAATAAGACAGTACAGATAATGGTGTATTAATTAGTTAGTTAGTTAGTTATTCATTGCTTACAGGGTCCAGCGGACTGCAAAGAGCCGAATCAGGACCACAAAATCAAGACCACAACTTCGCTGAAAGAGGACTCGCCCCTGATCGGCATACAAGGTCTGCCGAAACAACCCTAGTGGTAACACTGACGGCACTCTACCAGCCGGTCACTTTACAATAAAGACATCCCACGCAGGGGACGCTGAGGCTATACTCTAATTTATCGAACCCCCATTTACAAAAACAAAATAGAATACATACATCATTATACAATATCAACAAAACACATACATATAAAATGCCTATATTGCTAAATAATAACATCGTAGGAAGCCCCAGTGACCACCTGGCAGAAAGCGTCCAATATTCCCAAGCTGATCCACAGACCTCACACACAAATGAGGAGTTTTGTCCCAGATGAGTTTTCCAGAAAAAAGGTAGGTGACTGGTCTAGCGAAAAAGAAGATAGTAGATTATAGTGGATTGATAGAACAGAGTAGGAAGGATAAAGAACAAAGGAGAAAGACAGCAACAGTGAGAATTTAAAGCACTAAATGTCCAGAAAGTGAGGATACTTTTTATACTGAAACCCCGGCACCCACACGGGGGCAGTGTATTAATTCCTTGTGTTCATTTTGCTTAGTTATTAGTCTATAAAGCCGAGTCATCACACTTCCAAGGCAAATAACACCTTTTAAAATGCTTTTATTTTTAACTATTGGTGAGTATATCTTGTTTCGTTTCTCTTTATCGGTATGGTCCCAACGGTATTTATTTCATGGATCTTCAATAGCAGAGCGTTTAGTATTGGGGATCCTCCAAAAGCAGAGTGGTAGATACAGCCCCATGTATCATAGAGACGATGACGACAAAGAAGATGATGATGTTGGGGTGGCTTGGTAGTTCAGTTGATAGTGAGCTGGTTTCCTATGCCGAAGGTTCGGGTTCGATTCTCGCAAAGGGCGAACTTATGTGACTTAGGTACGAGACTTCAGGTCACCGGAGGTTTGCTCCCTAACCCTCTCTTCAATAATGGTATTTGATGCAGTCAATCTAAAAATTTTAAAATTAAAAATTCGATTATTTTTGCGTCTGGTAATAGCGATCTCCTTGCCTTTACACCACATGTTTATGTGATAGGTGTTTATTTGTTGTGTGTGTGAAAATGAGTGATACATGTGAGTGTGTGTGTGGGTACAGATCGCCGCTCTTTGAGCTTGATAGGTGATTGGGGGAGAAGCTTCCAGTATATAGCATCCACTATTATTATTATTATTATTATTATTATTATTATTATTATTATTATTATTATTATTATTATTATTATTATGTAGTGGTGTTGGTGGTTGGAGAGAAGATGATACAGTGATGGAGGAAAATTTCTAGTGGTGGAGAGAAAAGATGATAAAGTGATGGAGGCTAGGGTGATGAAGAATTTTCACACATTCTCTCTCGCTCTCTCCCCAACGCCAGTTCGTTGATGACCGTTAAAAGTTTTATTCTCGAAGTGCATCATACTAAGAGAGCGCAACAGGCAATGCTCGAGTCCAACAACCCTTATCTGCCGCGTTGTGCCCTGTGCTCCGTTGTGCTGTGTTGTGCCTCTTCTCTCTTGCTCTCTCCGAGTGTGTGTTCGAGTGTGTGTGTCCCGAAATATTTGCACGTCCGGGCTTTTATGTGGTGCCGCCAGCCGTACTGAACCCGATGATTAACGCGTGCTGCGCGCCACAGAATGTTCGGCTCTCGCGGTAATTTGTTTTAGTTGTTAATCTTTATTTTACATATAAGGCTTGAAACGCTAACGAATACTATACAAATTATATATGGGCGGAAACGCGGAAATACGACCTTTCTACTGATATAATAATATCGGACCTATCTGCTATGAAATAAAAATAATACGCAATTTAAGAGGGAGTTGGCTGCTGATCTTAGGAATGTCACGACTCTAAACTCATACTAACTCTTTAATTTAATACAATTATAAATAATAATAATAATGACAAAGAAAGAACAACGTCTCCCCTTTCCAACGATATATAATATGACATGGTTACTTTTATGGGTTCCGACTATGACGGACTAAAATAGAAAACACCTAACACAACAACAATAAATACATCTTAACCTCTTCTTACAACTTTTCCTCTGTTTCTCTTCCGATGTATGTCCCTATAAAACTACTATTTAATTTACGTATATACTATTAGAGAATGAACTAAGGCATCGGAAATTATCACACTTAAGGTGTTACAGTGGAAAATCTTTGCTATCGCCATCATCGACAATTTTGTTCTTATCATGTGTTCATCTACGATTAAACAAGGCGGGAGGCCGGCCAACAGTAAGCCTGTCAGCTTGGTCCGCAAACAGCGCGGTGTCTTTATCAATGTAATAGGCATCGCGCTATTCTAAACATCGCGCTCTAATTCAAAATTGCTACATAAATCACAAATAACGTTCATATATTCAAATAGAGAATTTAATGCTGCGTCTAACGATTATCTGCTTTAAGGGATCTGAAAAGTATAATATCAAATTGTACATGATTACATGATTATTGCTTTCGGTCCAGTGGACTCCTCCGAGCCAAATCAGGACCGGACAACCCCTGATCCGCATAAAAGATCTGCTGAAACAACCCTAGAGGTAAAACTGAAAGCTCTCCACCAGCAAGTCACTTTACAATAAAGACATCCCACGCAGGGGTCGCTGAGGCTGTACTCTAATTTATCGAACCCTCGTTTCCAAAAAAAAAAAGAATACAAACATCATTATAAATTATCAACAAAACACATACATATAAAATGCCTACATTGCCAAATAATAACATCATAGGAAGCCATAGTGACCACCTGGCAGAAAGCGTCCAATATTCCCAAGCTGATCCAACAGACCTCATACACAAATAAGGAGTCTTGTCCCGGAAGAGTTTTCAAGAAAAAACGTAGGTGACTGGTCTAGCGAAGAAGAAGATAGTATAGCAGATTGATAGAACAGAGCAGGAATGAGAAAGAGCAAATGAGAAAGACAGCGACAGTGGGAATTTAAAGCACTTAATTTCCAGAAAGTGGGGATACTATTTATACTTAAACCCCCGGCACCCCAACGGGGGTATATCAAATTGTGGCATACATCTAGTTTAAACATAACAGAAAACAGAGTAAAGCCTACATATCGTAACGGTCAGAAATTCTTTGTAGCCGCCCGGCTACAATTAATATTATTATTATTATTATTATTATTATTATATTATTATTATTATTATTATTATTATTATTATTATTATTATTATTATTATAGAAATTCTTTGTAGCCGCCCGGCTACAATTATTATTATTATTATTATTATTATTATTATTATTATTATTATTATTATTATTATTATTGATGATGAGATGATGATGATGATGATGATGATGATGATGATGATGATGATGATGATGATGATGATGATGATGATGATGATGATGATGATACATAGGGCAAACGCGGATCCACCATGCTCACTTGGTATATTTCAGCAGCCTGGCAACTGCTTTCTTCACTCTTCAGCCTACTGAAGTTGAAGTTTGGAATCCTGCCTGGATCCGGACGTGTGTATCTGTGCGCGTGCTTCTACATTACTGAGCTGAATTTCAAGAAGTGAAACATTGTTCTGTGCGTAGAGGATGTTATAACGAAAAATATTTGCAATGCCAGTTACTGGAACTGTTCAGATATGTCTATAAGATACAAGGAAGCCGAGTTTTACAAAAGATGAACACTTGTGCCCTGGCTGTAGCGAGTTAATTATAGGTAAGGGAGGCGATTTCACATACAAGATGGAGACGCTCCCGTTTGTCCTCAAGGTGGCGCTTTGCCTGCTGTGCACATACTGTCAACGTGTGACGTCATCACAGGCCACGAATTGCAGCCAGTTGAACATCACCCTCATCGCCAGAGAATCGGGCACAGGGTAAGTTTACTTCCATTGTCATCATCGTGGTCCTCGTCATCCTCGTCATCGTCTTTAACATTATCATAGAAACAGCAAGCAGATGCAGCAACGTCGTCATCATCATCATCAATATTATTATCACCGTCATCATTATCATCAACGCTATCATCTATCATCACTATCCTATCCTATCCTGTCACGTAACCCGGAGGTCGTAGGGGCACCACAGATGATCGTTTAACCAGCATACTCCATCTTTCTCTGTCCTCAGCAGCCCTGATGGCTTCGCTCAGTGTCAAACCAGTCCATTCTCGAATGTTGTCCTCCCACCTCTTTTTCGGTCTCCCTCTTCTTCTACCTCCTTGCACTGTGCCTTGCAGAATAGTCTTTGCAAGGCCTGATGATCTGGTGACGTGGCCATACCATCGGAGTTTCCGTTTCTTCACCACTGTGAGCAGGTCATCGTGTTGTCCAATGGCTTGTGTGATGGTCTGTCGGACTTCGTCGTTGGTGATGTGTTGGGTATAGGAAATGTCCAGAAGTCTTCTGTAGCACCTCATCTCCATGCTTTGTATTCTTCGTTGGAGATCTGCTGTGAGGGTCCATGCTTCGCAAGCATATAGGAAGATGGAGATGACAAGGGAGCGCAGCAGTCTTACTTTGGAATGTAGACTGATGGTCCTGTCTTTCCAAATGGGCTTCAACCTTGTCAGGGTAGCAGTTGTTTGTGCGATCCTGGAGAGGACTTCCTGTCGGGACCCATTGTCTGATACAATGGCTCCTAAATATTTGAAGCTATGCACTGTGTTGAGGGATTGGCCTTATACTTTGATGTCCGTGTTGATGCCATTGGTGTTGTTGGTCATCATTTTGGTCTTTTCTGCACTTATTTCCATTCCATAAGCTCTGGGGGTGGTGTCAAGCCTCTGTACCAGCTGTTCAAGTTCTTGTTCCTTTCCAGCCAATCCATCAATGTCATCCGCAAAACGAAGATTGGAGATTGCTCTATCCCCTATGCTGACTGTGCTTTCATGATCTGCAAGAGCATCTGACATGATGCGCTCTAGGAAGATGTTGAAGAGTGTTGGAGAGTGTAGGCATCCTTGACGCACACCGATTGTTGTTCTGAACCAGTTCCGATGGCGCTGTTGTGGAGGACTGCACTGGTAGCCTGTCAAACAGGCTTTTGATGACATCAATAATTTTAGGGCTGATGTTGTACACTTTCATTGTTGCCCATAGAGCTGCATGCCAGACTCGGTCAACCGCCTTCTTGAAGTCTATGAACACATGATATAGATGTTGTTGGTGCTGTAGGTATTTCTCACAGATTATTTTGAGGTTGAAAATCTGTTCAGTGTTACTTCGCCTTGCCCTGAATCCTGCTTGTTCTTCAGCTATGATTTGTTCAGCTTGGGGTTTCAACCTGATAAGTATTATTTTTAGGAGGACCTTGCTGGGATGACTGATGAGGCTGATGGTGCGGTAATTTTCACACTCCAGAAGGTTACCTTTTTTGGGAAGAGTGATGACAAGCGACTGGGTCCATGATATAGGCCACTCCCCACTGTGCCAGATCTTGTTACAGATAATGGTGAGGGCATCAATCATCGCTTCTCCTCCTGCTTGTAGCAGTTCCGCGGGTATGTTGTCCACTCCCGCTGACTTCCCTTTCTTTAGCGATTGCACTGCTGCCTCAACTTCTTCCTGGAGAATTGGGAGGATTTCTTCTTCTTCTCTGTTCTCGGGACATGCTAGAACTGATGGGTCTCCATTTGGTGTATGGTTGTAAAGGTCAGAGCAGTACTCTGTCCATCTGTTCAAGACTTCTTGTTCTTCTGTAAGGCATATGCCAGACTTGCTTTGGATCGTGGAGACTTTGGGCTGTTTGACACTTGTCAGCCGCTTCACAGTCTGGTAGTCCTTCTTGGTGTTGTTCTTGTTCAGACTGTTCTCTATTTCCTGGCATCGATCTTCTATCCAGTTCTCCTTTGCTGTGCGCATGCCTTTTTGGATGTCATTGTTGATTTTTCGGTAGACATCAGCTCCCTGTGAGGTGTTCCTTTTTTTTTTTTTTTTTTTTTTTTATCTCTCTTCGTTTATCACAGAGACCCAAAAGTTCAGGCGTGATCCACGGCTTCTTCTTTGGTCGGTGCTTGCCAAGGATCTCAGTGGCGGCATCTGTCACAGCTGAGTTGAAGGTGGTGGTCATGGTGTTGACATCTACTTCACCAGCCCCCAAAATGAGCAGTGGTGCAAATGTCCCTCCAATTGTGGCCTGAAATAGTTCTGCCACCTCCGGGTCTTGCAGTTCGTCCAGGTCGAACTTCAGTCTAGTGCACTTTGCTGTATTTATTCTCTTCAAGTGGAGCCGGAAAGACATCATCACGAGATCGTGGTCACTTCCGATGTCTGCTCCTGGAAAAGTGCGTGTCCTGCCAATGTTCATGCTTGATCTGAAGCGTTTCTTGACCATGATGTAGTCTATTTTGTTGTGATGCTCCCCACCGGGACTGTGCCATGTCCATCGTCTGGAGTTTTTGTGGAGACCAAGCGTGTTTGCCAGTACCAGATTGTTGTATCTGGCAAACTCCAAGAGTCTCAGACCTCTGTCATTTGTCTCGTTGTTGCAGTGGGGTCCACATGTGTCTCCCCAGTTGTGGTGCGCATCTTGGCCTACCTTGGCATTCCAGTCGCCTTGCACTCAGTGACTATGACTATGTCCTTCTTCGGCACTTGGTCAAGGACCGCCTGTAGATTTTCATAAAAATCCTCCACCTCGCTGTCGTCATAGTCTGATGTTGGGGCATAGGCGTGGATGATGGTGATGTTGAAAGGGGCTGCTCTCAGGCGGATGGTAATGAGTCTACTGGAGACTGGGCGGCAACCCATGACAGTGGCTAGAATGTTCTTGTGGACCAAAAATCCAACGCCGTGTTCGTGCCTGTCATCTCTACCGCTGAAATAGAGCTTGTGGTCTTTGTCGGTCGTTGTTTCACCTAGGCCTTTCCAGCGCATTTCGCTGATGCCTAGAACGTTCCATCGATAGTGGTCCAACTCGTGGGCCAGTCCTACTAATTTTCTTTCTGCAGTTAGGGTCCTGACATTCCAGGTTCCTATGACGATGTTGTTTCTCGTGCGGGTCTTGCTAAATTGTCCATCAGTAGCATACCTAACTCCCCCGTTGGGGTGCCGGGGGTTTCAGTACAAATAGTATCCCCACTTTCTGGAAATTTAGTGCTTTAAATTCCCACTGTCGCTGTCTTTCTCATTTGCTCTTTCTCATTTGCTCCTTCTCATTCCTGCTCTGTTCTATCAATCTGCTATACTATCTTCTTCTTCGCTAGACCAGTCACCTACCTTTTTTCTTGAAAACTCTTCCGGGACAAGACTCCTTATTTGTGTATGAGGTCTGTTGGATTAGCTTGGGAACATTGGACGCTTTCTGCCAGGTGGTCCCTAGGGCTTCCTATGATGCTATTATTTAGCAATGTAGGCATTTTATATGTATGTGTTTTGTTGATAATTTATAATGATATTTGTATTCTATTTTGTTTAAATTGTAAACGGGGGTTCAATAAATTAGAGTACAGCCTCAGCGTCCCCTGCGTGGGATGCCTTTATTGTAAAGTGATTGGCTGGTGGAGAGCTTTCAGGTTTACCACTAGGGTGGTTTCAGTATATCTTTTATGCGGATCGGGGGTTGTCCGGTCCTGATTTGGCTCGGAAGAGTCCTCTGGACCTAAAGCAACAATCATGTAATGTAATGTAATGTAGCATACTTAACACCTCCGTCCTGGTGGCTAACGGAAGGCGCGGTGCTTGAGCCGGGCGACGACCGACCCGGTATGGAATTAGTGGATAGTGTCATCATGTAGTGTACTACACACTACACACTATCATCACTATCATCATCATTATCATCGTCATCGTCATCATCATCGCTATCCTCATCTTTGCTATCATCATCATTACTATCATCATTATAATCGCCATTATCATCGCTATCACCACTATCATCATCACCACCACCATCATCATCATCATCATCATCATCATTATTATTATTATCGCTATTGTCACTATCATCGTCATCGCTATCACCACTACCATCAGCATCATCATCACTATCATTAACGAATAACGAATAACGAATCTTTATTGTCCCCATTTGCACAAGGATATTTGTGTGTGATGCACAGTAACTGTTGGCATATTAAGAAGACAACACAAAGGTTAGCGTACATGTATACAATAAAGAAACGGTAGCGGATATTAGAACACCTTAATGCATAACAATACTAAACAAATCTCAAGACTATTACTGCCATTTTCTCAATCATTCACGCTTTCTCATGACCATGCTAATCCTTGCACATTCATTCTTATCCACGCACCGACTCATCCCACACACACCCTTAATACATTTAAGGGGCTCACTGTAGTTACGCTAGTCGTTCTAGGGTTACACATTACACACTTCCACTGTCAACGCTATGTCAACATTGTTGTTTCCCTTCACTAACTACAGGGGAGTGGGGGTTTTACATACATTATAAGAAAATTGGTAACAACAATAGGCTGCTGAGCAAATTAAATGGTGTATACACATGACTAGTTACAACTAGAGACATTCCGCAACGAATACATCAGTAAACTGTTGTTACTTCAAAAACATATGACTTAGATTTAACATTGCTAATAAAATCATGGTACTACGTAGGCATCACGGATCAGGGTCACGTATGATTAACATCACTATCATCTTCATTATCATCGTCACGGTCATCGTCGTAATTATCTATGTCGCATCGTTCTACTTATCACCAACGATGGAGTAGTAGTAGTAGTAGTAGTAGTAGTAGTAGTAGTAGTAGTAGTAGTAGTAGTAGTAGTAGTAGTAGTAGTAGTAGTAGTAGAGAAGAAGAAGAAGAACAAACAACGACAACAATGTGATGGAGGTGGAGTAGGAGAAGAAGAAGAATGTTTTCAGAGGAAGAACAAGGAGAGGAAGTGCACCAAGAGGGAATGCAGTGCACATCCTTCTTGTTAGCTAATAAGAGTTAGGCAAATCTCCAATTTGCTTATCTCAAAGCTTTACCGACTTGTTCAGGGTCATTGCGAGGTCTAAAGGGTTCCTTGGGGGTAAAAGAAAATGAATGTGACGTTTTAATGCGGCGTTGTTGTTTTTTACCCCGCGAAGATTATCAGCGAAACGCCTGCACAATGTCTTTCTTCTTTAGATTTCTTTTTTTTTGTTTTGTTTTGCATTAAACATTAGCTTCTCTTTACTCCTTCGAATGAGAATCTACACTGAGGTCTGGTCTCCGCACGCATACATTCCGCGGCACGGATTTTTTTTATCCTGACGCTCATGTACTAGAGGGGTGGAGAGTCCGGAAAAAGGTAAATAAGTTAAATCCAGCAAGCACTATGCCCATTACACCCCACCCACCTTACCTCTCCTCCTTCCCTCCTCCCTCCCACCTCTTTTCCTACCCCCCTCAATCGCGGTAGCGCAGGATCGTGCCTAGTAGTCTGGGGCGGTGAAGACATAAGAATTGTATTCGTCGAAAAGACTACATTGGTTAATCGATGTCCTTATAACTTACTCCCTACTAGCAACGACTTTCTTTGCTACTAGCACTGGTCCGCTGCCCATCGCTTCCCCACGAACCACTGCGATCGCAGTTTTCAAATCTAACGGTTATTTTACTTCTTTTTTTTTTTTGCGGTGACGTCAATTTTTCTACGAAACTGAAGTTCTAGTTTTCACATTTGTTCTATTGCCCGCTTCTATTATAGTGTTCTTCAGCTACAGAACGACGCAGCAGAGTTTAGCTTCGTAATCACTGGCTTTGTGTGATTTTTGGCAAGCAAAATGGCGTTGTCTACTTTGATTTTTTTTTTTTTAAAAAGGGTCATTTATACCTCCCCATCTAAATAAGATATTTTGCACTCGAAACATTTGAAACTTTGCGCTATAGTGTACCAATATGTCAGCAATAACTCCTGAATTTTTCATGTTCTTTTGTGCAGTACTTGATGTTTAATGAATGACCTCGGCTTAAACTCTCATCTGAATGAGCAGCTGTCAAAAAGCGTTCAAAGAATTTGAGACTGAAGATAGCATCCTACGAGGATTTCAAGTCTGGAAAATCTAGAGTTGCGTTTAAATTGATATGTCAGGATGAGGAAAGCATTGGGCGCGGAAGCCGAGTGAGAACTTGCAGGCTAAACCATGGAAGGCAAAGCGAACAATGCAGTCTGTCCAAAAATTCCCCCCCCCCAAAACCCCAATTAAATTCGATTTTTTTTCCCGTTTTGTACTAGCGACTTGCCTTTACAGCACCTGTGCCTGATGAGTGTGTGTTGGGTTGTGTATTAGGAGTGTCTGTAACGTGTGAGCGTGTATGTTGGTTACAGATCACCGCGCTTTGAATCTCATTTAAAATAAGGCTTTCTTCTTCTTCTTCTTCTTCTTCTTCTTCTTCTTATTACGTTGAAACGCGAATGGTAGTACGTCGGAAGCGCGCACGATAGATCTAATCGTTTCGTTTTGCAACAAAGTATTCAATAATGGAGTTTATTTACCTTTGATTTGAGTTTGCATTGTTGTTAGGAGAGGCTTTGTATAACGTTGATAATTTGCGTTAGTCGATATTACTGGGGAAGTTTCTGGATCTGCGTGTTTACTCTCGATAGAAATTTCCCGATACATGTCGAAGCAAGAGAAGGTTCCGGGTATGTTTAGAACAATGTATGACGTAAGTCAGCGATGACGATCTTTAATTCTGATTGGTTGTAATGCGTCATTTTCTAGAACAAACTGAGGTCATCTCGAGTTGAGAGAAAAAATTATATATTCGATGCTCCGTGTGTTGTTGTGGATAGTTGTTGAAAGCTGTTAAGTTGAGTTGAGAATTGTATGCAGTTGTTGATGTGTGCTGAATAAAAGTGGAAAACTTCATACGTCGACTTTGTGACTTGTATGCTGCTTGAGCGGGCTGCGTGGATAAACGAATCTGAGTTACACCCTATCAGGAATTCAGCATTGGGGCTGAATCAGATACTGATAGAAAACACTAACATCAAACTGAGTGTAACACTTCTTCTTCTTCTTCTTCTTCCACCGCCTCCTCTTTCGTTTCTTTTTCAATTCTTCTGTTCGTTCTCCTCCGCCTTCTTTCTCCTTCTCATGTTCCTCTTCCCTTTCTTCCTTTTCCTTCTTCTTCTTCTCCTCCTCCTTATTCCGCGCACAGCACTTCCCCCCCCCCCCATTTTACATCGTCGTCGTTCCTCTGCAAATACAATCCTAGCTGAGCAGCAGACAAGCACAAGTCCTGCAAGCTGCCAAGAACAACAGATATAAAAGCGAGGCGGGCTATCCGATAATTTCAGCAACACATCCAGACCTGTAACACAATCTGACCACCTCGACTACATTTTCTCTATCCCCAACACCGCCACACGATTTACAAAGAAAACATTGTAGCGCGGGCAACTTGAGCAGAAAGTATTCTATTTCAGTACACCTCTCTGGGCGTTTCCTATAACCAGCACATCACCAACGACGAAGTCCGACAGACCATCACACAAGCCATTGGACAACGCGATGACATGCTCGCAGCGGTGAAGAAACGGAAACTCCGGTGGTATGGCCATCACCAGAGCACCAGGCCTTGAAAAGACCATCATGCAAGGCACGGTGCACGTGGGTCAGAAAAATAGCGGGAAGACAACATTCGAGAATGGACTGGCTTGACACCGAGAGACGCCATGAGGGCTGCGGAGGACAGAGAAAGATGGAGTACGCTGGTTAAACGATCATCTGTGGTGCCCCAACGACTTTCGAGTTACGGAATAGGATAGGGTAGGTATTTGCGTATAGTATTGGAACGGGACCTCCAAAAAACGCGTACCGCCTGTGTTTATTTCAATATTTTACAGTCGTACCGGTATTTTGTACCAATCTATCGGTTTGCTGGTAAAGGTAAAAGTGTTCTCGTAACTGTTTGGTGGAGAGTTTGTGACCGTTTTCTCTGGGTCAGCATAATGAAGGCGGTGTTAATCCTCTTTCTCTGTCTCTCTCTGTCTCTGTCTATCTCTGTCTCTCTCTGTCTCTGTCTGTCTGTCTGTCTGTCTCTCTCTCTCTCTCTCTCTCTCTCTCTCTCTCTCTCTCTCTCTCTCTCTCTCTCTCTCTTAGCTTCTGGGTTTGTAAAACACGTAACCAGATAGACCTAGCCATTGACAACTGGGTTTGTCAAACACGTAACCAGATAGACCTAGCCATTGACAACTGGGTTTGTCAAACACGTAACCAGATAGACCTAGCCATTGACAACTGAGTTTGTCAAACTCGTGACAAGATAGACCTAGCCATTGACAACTGGGTTTGTCAAACACGTGACCAGATAGACCTAGCCATTGACAACTGGGTTTGTCAAACACGTGACCAGATAGACCTAGCCATTGACAACTGGGTTTGTCAAACACGTGACCAGATAGACCTAGCCATTGACAACTGGGTTTGTCAAACACGTAACCAGATAGACCTATAGCCATTGACAACTGGGTTTGTCAAACACGTAACCAGATAGACCTAGCCATTGACAACTGGGGAGGAAGGGCGGTGAAGTGGGGGGCGGGGTGGAAGGGGATGGGAGGAGTGGTGGTGGAGCAAGCAGGGTCGGGGTAGTGGTTGCTTCCAAGTACAAGCCTTTCCCATCCAAGTCGGTTACCGCGCTCGAGGTTGCCTCTAACGAGATATTTCTAGCATAGGCCCAAAACACTATGCTACCACGCTGTTGTGGATTACCAACCTAAATTGTGTATGGTTTCAAATACATAATCCGGATATAACACGGCCTAGTCAGGATAGCATCAAGATGTTGTCAATAAACTCATGTCTTCTCTCTTTAGATGAGACATCTCATTCTTGTGTTCTGTACAAAACCTTTTGTCTTAGACCCCAGTGTACACTGTTTTAGACCCCAGTGTACACTGTTTTACACCCGAGTGTACACTGTTTTACACCCGAGTGTTCACTGTTTTAGACCCGTTTGGAACCGCGGGATGCGTCGTCCCCTCCCTATCCTCAACCTTCTGTATTTCCTTGTTCTAATATCGCGCTTGTCCCGTCAAGAGCTGCCCAAGGCGCTGGCCAATACCTGTTCTAACTCCAGCCGCCCCTCTCTTCCACCCATAGCGCCGATCGTGACACTGGTGGCTGAACTATACGAAGCTGACAATTAAAGAGAAGAAGAAGAAGAAGAAGAAGAAGAAGAAGAAGAAGAAGAAGATACGAAAAATGAGAGGAAGGAAGAAAGAAGAAGAAGAAGAGAGGAAGAAAAAGAATAAAGAAGAAAAAGAATTACGAAGAATGAAGACAAAAGTGGAAAGAAAGAAGGAAGAAAAAAGAAGAAGATAGAAAGAAGAAGAAGTACGAAGATGAAAAGGCAGAAGAAGAAGAACAACAACAGCAACAACAACAGCAACAACCACTATACCAAGCCATAAACAATAGTTTTCGACAGCTTACGCTTCTGGAACTAATAAGGAGTCCAAGGAGGGAAACGTAAGAGAAGAAAAACAACAGAAGAAAAACAACAAGCGTGAAACACAAGAAGCAACGAGAGTTCCAGACATGTAAGAGCACAGTAGGGGAACGTAGGCAACGCTATCGGAATGATTAGCGGTCTGATCTGTACTGCTAGTATTACGCTAGTAGCATCCAGTCCGCTAACCTTTCAATACGGGTAAAGGAGGATCAGTGAGATCGTACTTCTGTTCTTATCTCTTGGCATCACAAAGCCAGATTGCAAAAGAGGGGGACCAATATCAAGAAAACAAAATAACCGCTCTTTGCTTCCAGACGCCCGAGAAAAAAGAAGAAAAAAACAACAACAGAAATTGGAGAGGATTTATCAGATCAACCGGCTTCCATAACCGCCAGTCTTATCGCTTTTATCAACAACCCAGACCTTTTGGCTATTCCTCGGATAGGAAAAGAAAATAACCCCTAGCCTGCTCTGTAATTCCACACGCTCGCACAGCTAGACCAAAAATAGGCGTTTTTCAAAAATGTTTAATTATAGCAACAAATTGACTCCTGTACGCGGTATAGAGCAAATATTATAGCACGAAGGAGGGGGCGGGGGGGGGGGGGGGGAGGGGGGAAGGAGGAGGGAGGGAGAGAGATAATGATTACGACGATGATGATGATGATGAAGATGATGATGAGGACGATGAGGATGAAGTCGGCGACATTTTTTTTATAATTATGGCAACTATAACAAAACTCCACATTGCTACTGTACAAGGGCGCATTCTTAATTAAATGTTTAAAAATTAAACAATAAATAATACATGGTAATAATAATAATAATAATAATAATAATAATAATAATAATAAGAAGAAGAAGAAGAAGAAGAAGAAGAAGAAGAAGAAGAAGACGCGCTTTATTTCAAAATCAGACTCAAAACGCCGCGATCTTCATCAACATACACGCTTACATATTATAGACATTCCTACATACACACACACAAATACCCAGTCACCACTCAAACACGTGGTGTATAGCCAATTTGCTTATTAGAAGACGGAAAGGAAATCGTATTGAAATTTTATGTTTGAAGGGATGGAGGAAACCGGAGTACCCAGAGAAAACCCTCGGTTACCTAAAAGTCTGGTACCTGAGTCACATAAGTTCGTCCCCAGCGGGGTTCCAACCCGCGACCTTGGACCTAGCAAACCAGCTCTCTACCCACTGAGCCACTAGGCCACCCCACATTGTTGTTGCAGGGGTGTGACGCAAGTGCTGGACAGAGGGGAGGCGGCGCTGTTGCTGCTGCTGGGTTTCGGGGGCTTCTCGGTGCTGCTGGCTTTCCTGTACATCAGCATTCGGCGCTACATCTTTCACGACGCCGACAACCTCAACACCACCTTTGACGCCGGCGGTCGGGTGTCCACGTCGTTGACGGCGGTCACGGTTGCCTCCCAGCTGCTGTGGCCGGGTGACTTGCTGCAGTCTGCTACCGTCACTATCAAGGTAAAATACCCCCAAACAATCAATCGGTCAAACACATCATTCAATCAACCAGTTAATCATTGTTTCATTAATTGTCTGTTAGCGTAGTTAGGTGAAATAATTGACTTTTAAACTTAAACGTTCAAAACACAATTATCGTTTTTTAGAAAAAGAAAGTAGAACAAAAAACAATTACACTCATATTAATTATTCTTTAAATTTAGTTTACCAATAAGAGAATGATCTAGCAATAACATTCAAAATTCATGTAGCATGCAACGCAAGCACTTATAGAAAGGTTTATAACACAAAGTCGGGGATTTATTTTACAATGGATTGTGGAATTCCCTTTGTAAACTATTTATTTGCGATTTTTTTCCATTTTTTTAACCACTTTCAGCTAAATAATCTTTATGTAAAAACAAATTTTCTAAATAATTATTTGTTTATAAACAGTGTAAGATTTCTCTAAATAATATAATTGTCTACGTAAATAACTTATAATAAATCACAAATAATAATAATATGTTATGTTAGAAATGTTTCTAAATAATTATTTATTTACTTATATAATGCATAATTTATCAGAATTAATAGTGTATTATTTAGGAGATGTTGCAAAACAATGCATTATCTATGTCAACAATTCTCTGTTTATGGACTGCAATTTTCACTATTTCGGAGATTTCAGGATTCGTTTGAAAACTTGCTTTTTATAATTTTACTGTTTTATAATTTTACTGCTTTATATAATTAAATACAAGGTCTTTCCAAAGATTGTGTATGCAAAATGTGTTGTTAATCATTTAATTTTCAAATTAAATCACTTCACAAATTCGAAGATAAAACGGCTGTAATCTCCCGAACACAAACGAAAGATCATTGTTAGTTTTGTGCGGGAGTGTTCAATGTTTTGAATATCTCCCTCAAAGGGAAAAAATAAGCTTAAAATTTTTTTAAAAAAACAAAAGTGCGTTGAGACTGTGTTTTCGTTTGTTCTTTTGAGTTCAATTATTTTTAAAGTTCAAACGAAAACTCTCAGCTTATTTGAAACTACCAGGGATTCGCAGGTCGGCCTGACCATAAGCATGGCAAAATAACTCTGAAGGTAATCCCGCCAATGTAGAAATAATGAAAGATCCCCCTTTTTCCGGAGCCGTTACCTTTGCAGTTTCGTATATTAATACTGTTTCGAACATATTAAAAATATAATGAAATAAAACAGTTGCCTCAATTTAAATCGCAAAGCAGCATAAAACCACGAGTTTCCAATTTGTTTCACCACTACACACAACCTCACAGCAATACGATTTGTATCTGCCAATTCCCTAAAATTGCAGTCCATAAACAATGAATTGTTTTACGTAAATAGTGCATTATTGAGCAACGTCGTCTAAATAATGCATTATTTAGCAATTCTTCTAAATAATGCATTATATAGGAAAAAAATGTTTTTTAAAAAATATTTCTAAATATTAAATTATTACACACAATCTGCTAAATAGGTAAATAAATCTGCTGTGAGGGTCCATGTTTCGCAAGCGTACAGGAAGATGGAGATGACAAGGGAGCGCAGCAGTCTTACCTTGGAATGTAGACTGATGGTCATGTCTTTCCAAATGGGCTTCAACCTTGCCAGGGCAGCAGTTGTTTGTGCAATCCTGGAGAGGACTTCCTGTCGGGACCCATTGTCTGATACAATGGCTCCTAAATATTTGAAGCTATGCACTGTGTTGAGGGATTGGCCTTGGACTTTGATGTCCATGTTGATGCCATTGGTGTTGTTGGTCATCATTTTGGTCTTCTCTGCACTTATTTCCATTCCATAGGCTCTGGAGTGGTGTCAAGCCTCTGTACAAGCTGTTCAAGTCCTTGTTCCTCTCCAGTCAATCCATCAATATCATCCGCAAAACGAAGATTGGAGATTGCTCTACCCCCTATGCTGACTGTGCCTTCGTGATCTCCAAGGGATGGAATGCGTGCGTGCACATTCTAGACCTCGGTTTATACTCTCATCCGAAAGAGTGTAGGTTTTACCGGTAGTATAACCTTGTAGCTTTTACCGGTAGTATAACCTTGTAGCTTTTACCGGTAGTATAACCTTGTAGCTTTTACCGGTAGTATAAGCTTAACATAAACCTTGTAGAAAATGGACCCATAACTCCCGTGTCCCCAAGAAAAATGTCCCGCCAGATATGATAGTCTCACTTGCCTTAGACTTTGAAGGTAACGTGGAAGTCTTTCTGCAATGCTTTCTCCACTCTATATTGGAGGACATCACGACGACCTGCTCACAGTGGTGAAGAAACGGAAACTCCGATGGTATGGCCACGTCTCCAGATCATCAGCCCTTGCAAAGACCATCCTGCAAGGCACGGTGCAAGAAGGCAGAAGAAGAGGGAGACAAAAAAAAGAGGTGGGAGGACAACATTCGAGAATGGACTGGCTTGACACTGAGCGAAGCCATGAGGGTTGCTGAGGACAGAGAAAGATGGCTTACGCTAGTTAAACGATCATCTGTGTTGCCCCAACGACCTCTGAGTTATGGGATAGGATAGGATCTGACAGGATATAGGAGGGCCTTTTCTTCAAAGTACAAGAAGTCAGTGTGATGCTGTCAAATTTGACGGAAAATGTTCATTGTTCCGAAACGCTGTCTCTTTTTTTAATATAAACCTAGAGATTCTGCAGCCTGCAAAGCTGTAGTATTTAACACTTACCGCTTGCGCAACGTTGAAGTACAGTGCAGTGGCGTTCACCAGCCCATCCTCACCTCACCCCCGCCTCCCAAAAAAAATGTTTCGTTTGTTTGTACCTTGAAATTATTTTGACAGGGACGGGTGCTAGGTGTATTTTTGTTACAGAACGGAGTGGCGGGGTCCTTCTGGTACTCGTCGGCTGCCGTGATCAACATGATCCTCTTCCCCATGCTGTCGGTACAGTTCAAAACCAGAGCGCCGGGTGCAAAGACGTTTCTGCAGGTATTTTGTTGCTGTCCTTCTTTTGCCAGTACATTCACCACTCCGACCCCATCCTCCTAACATTAGTCCTAGTTTCCTCTATTTCTCCTTCCATCTGCTTTGCACACAAACAACCCTCTTTCTTTATTACAGTGAATGCCGCGAGGACAGATGGTTAGATTGGGCTCATAGCCTGAAATCTTCACTCTTGCTGTAAATAAAAATGACTCAATCTCAATCTGAATCTCTGTCTGTCTGTCTGTCTGTCTGTCTCCTTACCTCTCTCTCTCTCTCCCACTCTCTCTCCCTCTCTCTGTCTCTTTCTCTGTGTCTCTCTCTGTTTCCTCCCCACCCCCACCCCCCCACCCCCACACACTCTTTTTGTTTCTTTCTCTCATCTAATCCCACCCCAACCTCCTTCCCTAAAATGATTTTCTGTGTAATCAATTTAAATTCCGCGTTTGCATTCGGGGGTGTCTAGCAGTTGCTTGGTGCAAGATAGCAGGCACACGAAAATCTTCATAAAACAAAATATACTTAATATATGTTGTTGTTTTTTTCTTCTCGTGA
>CM072518.1:72578251-72648251 GCA_036898135.1 Oncomelania hupensis | reverse complement strand
CCTTTGTGGGAGGTTTGGGGTCCACGTTCTACGTGTCGTACTTCAACGCAGCCCTCATCTACGGTCTTCTGGCGGCCTTCATATTTCAGGTAATGCGCCCTCGGGTGAGAGTATAAACCGAGGTCAAGTCTATGCACGCACTCATTCCATCGCACGAGAATTTAACCCTGCAAACCTTTGTACCTGTGAGCATGTTCGGCCACTGAAGGACCTTTCTCCAAAGGCCAGGTTTAATCTACTTTCATCAAAGCCGTGTTATCACATTCCAACCCGTTCAAGGTATGAGTTTTATTCCGGATATTAAAGATCCTGATGCCCATGTCCTAGACGGGTGAGTATCGGAGACACAAAGACACCCGGCAAGCACTAAGTCCCTTCTCCCCCATACGCGAGACGCCCAAAAGCTGCGAGTGGGGGCCTCGGGTGGTTTGAGTTCGATTCCCGCATCAGCCAGCGCCTTGAGCAGCTCTTGAGCTGGAAATGCGCTATCTAAGACCGAATAAGAAGTATATACGAGAATGATATTCTTGTTGGCGTGGATGTTGTTTGTAGTGTTGTCGTTGATATTTGTTAGTTTGAGTAATTGATTTTATAGGATTGGTTGATTTGAACCATTGACCGTGTTTTGTCATTTGTCGTGGTAACAAATAAACCTATCACTGAACTTTTCTACCCTCTTGTTTGATGGGACGGTTTTTAGTGCGGAAGATGACGTGCGTATGACGAAATCTGTATGCATGGACAACTCTTTACGCGCTGTGTATACACTTGTATATATGTACCACTCACGTGGGATTTGTACACCCACCGCCGTAGCTCAAGCGGTAGAGCGTTCGCCTGGCACACCGATGACCCAGGTTCGAATCCCGTGGAGGGCGAAATATGAAGTGGCCATTTTTCACTGTCCATTTTAACAGTATGATTGCTCTGGTGGTTCAGTGTTGATTTAGGTCCCTACCCCTTGTTTCCTGGGATGGTTATCCCCGTCTGCCATATCGCCTATGGTGGGTGTAGACGTTAAATCTCAATGTTCGGCATGTCCACTGTTTGTTGACACTAGTTGGTTTAGACGTTAAATCTCAATGTTCGGCATGTCCACTGTTTGTTGAAAACCAGCTGTTGTTTATGTCTGTTGCCTTTGGTGTTTTTAGTTTTCTTTATATTATTTTTTTTAATATATATATATATATATATATATATATATATATATATATATATATATATATATATATATATATATATATATATATATATATATATATATATATATATATATATATATATATATATATTTTAGGTTTATAGTGTTTGGAGTTGTTAGATGTCTTCCTGTTGCTGTGCTCTGCCATTGTATTGTGTTCACCTTATATTGCCTTTCTGTAGTCGCTACAGTAAGCTTATAATGTTGATACTATTGGATGCTAAGCTTATATACGCGGTTTTTTTCCCTCCAAATCATTAATCAGGCTAAAAGCGTGGCGATCTGTACCAACATACACGCTGACATGTTTAGCACTCTCACATGAAAACCCTGGGTGACCTCAATAGTCTCGTACCTAAGTCACATAAGTTCGCCCCTTGCGGGAATCGAACCCGCGACCTTCGGCCTAGGAAACTGGCGACTTACACACTGCGCCACCACACCACGCTGTATTTGCAATAAAGTAGGCCTATTACAGTTGTTTGATCACTCTCTTTTCAGGAGGGGTGTGTGTGTGTGTGTGTGTGTTTGTGGGCATGTAGAAACGACGTTCTGATGACACACACATGAAACTCCACATGGTTTCTTCTGACTTTTTGGGAAGGCCGTACTATTTTGACGTCAAAATAGTGCTCCGTTGAGTTAGAGCTGTTTTAGGATTAGGGTTAGGTTAAGGGTTAGGGTTTGGGTTAGGGGTTAGGGTTAGGGATTGCTTCAAAAATGGGAAAATGTCAAAATAATGTCAAAGAAATGGAAAGTGTGTCAAAATAATCCCTGTTTTTTTTCACAACAGTCATCAGAACGTCGTTTCTACAAAAATGTGTGTGTGTGTGTGTGTGTGTGAGTATGTGTTCGGGCTATCACGTCTTAAAACTATGTTCTGATGTTACAGGTGTTCTACACACAAAGCGAGACCGCCATGGAGGGAGGCTTCAGTGGCATGTACAGCAGAGTCAAGTGCCTACAAGGGCCCGAAGGCAACGAGGAGAGAAGCTACCTCACCTTCTGGTCCGAAGGCGCCATCATTTGGGCTGTGCAGGTATTGATGATGATGATGATGATGATGATGATGATGATGATGATGATGATGATGATGATGATCATGATCATGATCATGATCATGATGCTGATGAGGAGGAGGAAGAGAATGTGAACACTGAGAGTGAGAGAGTATTATTGTAGAGGAGGTCTGGTGAGAGCTTATTTCACAAATGCACACTGGGGAGAGGGGGAGAGAGAGACAGACAGAGAGACAGACAGAGAGAGACAGACAGAGAGAGGAAAGGAGGAGGGGGTGAAAGTGAAGAATGCAGTGGACAGAGCAGGACACATACAGACAAAGAACGAGAAACAGACAGACAGTCTTTTATCCTCTTGGTTTTTCTGTTTGCCACATATAAAACTGTCGTTCTGATGAATCCTATCAGTCATGCCAATTGTATGTTAGGCCGCGTGCACCTTTTCATTTTTATTATGTCTGAGGTGATAATATAAAATATTCCCCCAACCTCAACCTCCATCGCGCATTACCAATGCAGAATCAAAGTCAGAATCGGAATCGGCATCTTTATTGTACCACCAACGATGTCGAGGAAAGAGTTATCGCAGTGCATATACAGTCACGATGACATGCTCACAGTGGTGAAAAAACGGAAACCCCGATGGTCACCAGAGCCTCAGGCCTTGCAAAGACCATTCTGAAAGGCACTGTGCAAGGAGGCAGAAAAAGAGGGAGACAGAAAAGGAGGCGGGAGGACAACATTCGAGAATGGACTGGCTTGACACTGAGTGAAGCCATGAGGGTTGCTGAGGACAGAGAAAGATGGCGTACAGTGGTTAAACGATCATCTGTGGTGCCCCAACGACTTTCCAGTTACGAGATAAGATAGGAAAGGTTATATATACAGTCAACATGAAATAAGAAACATCAAGCATCCTCAAGCTGCATGAATGATATAGCAAGCAACGAGCGTCCCAACTGCACCAAACAGGTTTAACATTGACACCAAGTATCATCTTCTTCCGTGGACAAGGAAACCATTAACCCTCTGTGTTCCCAAGGAAGATTTCTTGTCAAAGTTAACAGTTTTGCACTGCCCTATACTTCGAGCCGTTCACCACTTCCGCAGAATGACCCAGGGTGTGTCTGATGATGACCTTAAAAGGTCGAAACAGCGGTCACACACTTTGCTTTCAACCAGCAGAGGTCTTTCTACTTGTAGACAGTACTGCAGAAAGACTGTCACCTTACCTTCATAGTACAAGGCAGTGTTGATACTGTACATTGTGACGGGCAATCTGCATGTGCTACAGAAGACTTCTGTGCATTTCCTATACCCAACACATCACCAACGTTGAAGTCCGACAGACCATCACACAAGCCATTGGACAACACGATGACCTGCTCACAGTGGTGAAGAAACGGAAACTCCGATGGTATGGCCACGTCACCAGATCATCAGGCCTTGCAAAGACCATTCTGCAAGGCACAGTGCAAGGAGGTAGAAGAAGGGGGAGACCGAAAAAGAGGTGGGAGGACAACATTCGAGAATGGACTGGTTTGACACTGAGCGAAGCCATGAGGGCTGCTGAGGACAGAGAAAGATGGAGTATGCTGGTTAAGCGATCATCTGTGGTGCCCCTACGACCTTCGGGTTATGGGACAGGATAGGATAGGATAGGAATCTGCATTGGGAACACGGATTTAATAGTTCATTTTCTACAGGATCATACAGTGTTCTGAAACGATAACTTTTCTACATCTTCTTGATTTATTGTTTTCCAGGGGTTCTTCGCCACAGCATCTATCACGTTCTGCGACCAGGCGTCTTGGCAGTCCAGGATCGCCGCCAAACCCACTCAGGGTGTGTTGGGCTTCTTCGTGGCCACTTACATGTGGTTCGCCATCCCCTCAACAATCGGTACCTCTGTGGGGTTCGCGTATCTGGACTTCAGTTCCACCAACGCCAGCAACTCGCTGCCCCAGAGCGACGTCGATGCAGGTACATGGAATGTAATTGTTGTGTCGTTGTTGTTGTTGTTGTTGTTGTTGCTCTTCTTCTTCTTCTTCTTCTTCTTCTTCTTCTTCTTCTTCTTCTTCTTCTTCTTCTTCTTCTTCTTCTTCTTCTTCTTCTTCTTCGTCTTCTGCTTCATTATCCTTTTAATTGAAACAGGTCTTCTTCTTCTTCTTCTTCTTCTTCTGTTTCTTCTTCTTCTTCTTCTTCTTCTTCTTCTTCTTCTTCTTCTTCTTCTTCTTCTTCTTCTTCTGCTTCTGCTTCTTCTTCATTATCCTTTTAATTGAAACAGGTCTTCTTCTTTTTCTTCTTCGTCTGCTTATTCTTCTTCTTCTGCTTCATTATCCTTTTAATTGAAACAGGTCTTCTTATTCTTCTTCTTCTTCTTCTTTTTAAGGTATATATACAGTGGATACTCCGCCTATGCGAAGAAAACGGTTGACAACGCTTTAAGTCATTTGCGGAATGCCAGAAATGTTGTACGACCTTTGGGTGGGGTTTCCATCACCTTATGTTACAGCTAGGTGGGCGAGAATAGGCTTGATAGCAGAATATAAGTTTAGAACCAGTTTCAGCTTAATAATGCCAATTTCCTGAATGAAGTTAAAGAAGAAGAATAAGAGGAAGACGCAGACGACGATGGTGAAGCCACCTACGAAGCACCCTCTTCCTCCTGTCCCTCCGCCTCTTCCTCCGGCTATACTGATGATGGCGTTGTTGGTTTCAGGGTTAGTAACGGCGTTCATGGCTCAGCAGTACTTGGGCAACGCCGGCAGCTACATCATCATCACCATGCTGATCATGTCTCTCATGTCTACGGGGTCAGGGGAGGTCATGGCCGTCTCTTCCATCATTGTCTACGATGTCTACCAGACACATCTCAGACCGTTCAGGTGCGTCGTCGTCATCATCATCATCATCGTATCGTCGTCATCATGATCATCGTCGTCATCATCATCGTCGTCGTCGTCGTCGTCCTCCTCCTCCTCCTCCTCCTCATCATCAACATCATCATCATCATCATCATCATCATCATCATCGCCACACTTTCCTCTTTCTTATCTTTTGTGTTTGTGTACTTCTTGTCTGTATTGAATTTAATCTTCTTTTGTGTCTGTTATTTTAATTTAATTTTTTATTCAATTCAATATTTCAATATTTTAATTAAACGTCTTTTCACAACAATGTGATTTTAGACAACCATAACAAACAAAGAAACAAACAAACAAATAAAAATTGTTAATTATAGTAACTAAATAATTTTTTTAATAATTTAATAATAATTTATTTATTGCATTTTGTTTCATGTAATTTTAAAAGTTGTTTTGTGATTATTTATTTATTTATTTATTTAATTCCTTTATTTTATTTTATTTGATATAATTTTTTTGTGTTTATTTATTTGTCTTTTCAGGCGAGTTATATCACCGGGACACTGCTGCCTATGCGGGTTGGCCAAGTCTAACGAGGCGACCTCCATGGCGACCCCTGACCTGTGTCAGTGCGCACGCGCATCGGACTGCCACCAATGCCTTGCAGACATGGAGCGGATCCGAACCAACCTGGGGCCATCTAAACAAAAAATATACCGGTACTATTACTTTCAATTGTTGCTGTATATTTAACATAGGCTGTTTAGTAACATTCCTCTGTAAAAGGTAGGCCTAGATAAGAATTTGTCTTGGAAAACCGTACGGGCATTTGAGAAGTGTAGGGCCCTATACGTGTATCATCCTTTGTGTTTGATATTTGGGTACAATTTGACTCGGTACACAATTCCGTTGGTTTAATGTGAGAAGGGCGACAACACGTCTGTAGAGACCCCAAGTGAAAAAGGTGTCTCTCGCCTACAGAGTTGGGACTGGAGCTGCTTATTGGTAGCATCGTGGATAGAATCCTTAGTAGTTGCTATCCTCCATGGAATGAGGAAATGCTAAGAAAGATTGATCTCCCCTTCTCTGCGGGCAATAGTTTGATGGATTTGTGCCATAGCTACAGATGGCCATATCGCTGCCTTCTCAGCTCGTCAATGTATTGTGTGGGCTTGTTGGAAATCAAGGGACTGACTTTCCAAAGCATGAGAAGACGCCCGAATGAAGAAGCCGCAACAACATCTTCACGCCAAAATAGTAGGCACACTTTTGGCTGGTTGGCAACGGAAAATGGGAAGGAACCTAATTTTTTTTTTTAACAGAATAAGTTGCCAAAGTACTGTGAGAACATCTTGCCTCGGAGGGGAAAGTAGTAGATTGCCAGGTTTGGTTGAAAATAATGAAAAGCTATCTTCCCCGAAACGTTTGTTGGAGGAGATTATTTATTGTATTTTATTGGAGTTTAGTTTATTTATAGAGTTATTCTTACACAGCTCTTTTCCAGCTGAATCCTGCTCAAGACGCCGAACGATACGGGATTGAACCCAAGCCGCTGTAGGCTCTCACTTTCTGCCTTAGGCGAACCGTCCGACGGCCAGACCACTGAGCACAAAGCCTGAACGACCGGGTTATTGGACAGCACTCATCCGTCTAGGACGTGAGCGTCAGATTCTTTGAAAAGTCCGTGCGATGTAATGTTTGCGTGCACACGCTAGACCTTTTTTTTCCTGCTCAAGAGCTGCTCAAGGCGCTGGTCGATCGGTCTGTAGTTTCACTGCTATTGCTTCAGTTGTTCAATTTGTTACTCCAATGTCTTCCGTACTTTTCCTTACTTTGACGGGACCACTTTGACCATTCCCCTTCCACAGACCTTTCTAACATTCACGGTGAGTGTTGCGCCACTGAAGAAATGTTTTACTACAAAGAATAACTTTTTCGAAAGCCTAGTTATATTTTACGTTAAAAAATGCCGCAGTTTTTGTGCCTATTAATTAATTAGCAGCAGCGGTTGGTTAGCCAGCCAACGCTCTGGAGCTAGAAATAGCATCTACCAAAACCGGTAAGAGACAGAACCCGTAAAAAGAATGCTCGTAAGGTTTTTCGTTTTAGGTTGATAAAATAGACCCTAACCTACGTAGACACCAAAGCCGCGTGATTCACTCAGAGCTAGGGTCAGAGGCCACACGGCTATAGTATTGAGGCACCATTACATAGAGGGGAAATCACTCCCCGTGAGAATCAAAATGAAAACTTCAAACTTCAGCGGTTGGTTTCAGCAGCGAAACCCCACTATCAATTGTTAATGTAATGACAATGCGAATTTTATGGTAAACCCGTTTTCGTCAAAAGTAAACAAAGCCTTCAAATTGGTTCATTGTAATGTTTCCTGTCTGTAGGTGTCACAGTATCGAATGGTATGCGCTAGAAAGTTTGTTGGTAAATTGCAGCCATTAAACCCAATCTCCTTCTCTCCGTCTGTCAGGTGCACCATTCACGGGGAGTATCGAATGTACCAAGACTCGCTGATGGACCTGAAGAGCTGGGTCATTTTGTGGGTCACTCTCGCTTTGGTGCCCCTGGGTCTGGTGGTCATCGTGTCTGGAATTGACCTGAACTGGGTGATGATGTGTGGCTTCATTCTTACCGTACCCTGCTTTCCGGGCGCTCTCATGACCATCATCTGGGTCCGCACTACCAGCCCCGCTCTTATTGTCGGTAAGTTGCAGCGTAGAATTTCTGTACAATCCATTTCCTCCAGTGAGCATGGTAGCCTAATAAGCAGTTTTCACATTTTCACACTTCTGCGTTGGTTCCGAAGTTGGCTGTCTACCTCAGCCATTTTTGTTTTCCATTTTCAGATAATGTCTTGGTTGTATAAAATGGTAGCGTTTCGGAGCATTGGATAATAACACTATGTAACAAATTTTCACTTTTGTTCTGTTCCTGGGTTCAAAGTGTGTTTTCCTAACCCGTTAGGTCTAGAACAGAAAGGAAATCGCTGTTATTCCAGAAAAACTTTGCTTCTGTGACCGGGACAATGAAATTTGGAAAATCGCGTGTGTTCGAGAAAATTATCGATTTGCTTTCAATGCCGAGCTTCCTCCCTGAACTGCTAGAGTTGTCCACATGTTTCTACAATTCTCCTGAACACTCTAGAACATTCAAGAAACTTCCAGAACTTTTGAGAAATTCTCAGAACTTTCTAGAACGTTCTTGAACGTTCCAAAAGTAGCTGTACAAATATAAAAGCACATGACCACTGTGTCCTTGAGTGTCTGGCCCTGGAGCCTGACTTTTTCGCGGTTAGGATTGCCTGCCGCGACGTGCATCTGGACTCCATGGCCGACCTGGTAGCCTACTCCTTGTCGACTAACTTTGGACTGCTGTTCATGAACGCGGTGTGCACCTACCGCTCACGAGTGTCTGTACACCTTTAGACCCAACCGCCTGGCCGGTTCTCTCCCCGGAACTCATCTTGGGTTCCTTTGTCTTACAACTACTAATGATGACTATCCCCACTCAGTTACCTGTTTGTAACCTATTCCCCCACCTGGCCCATGGGTTCGACTCTACCTTCTCGGGTCCTGGGTATGTTCTACTTAAGTGACATGTTCCCACTCAGCTACTACTACACGGATTGTACCCTCAGCTGACCCATTGGGTCCTGGGTATTACTACCACGTACTGACTTATACCGCTCAACTACCTTGCTCTTATACCACATGGCTCATACCTCCAGTCGACCCCATGGGTCCTGGGTATCCGTTTCCATGACTGACCACCCCCCTCACATGACTCATACCTTCAGTTGATCCTTGTGTCCTGGGTATTAGATACCACTACTGACATTTCACACCACATGACTTATACCTCAGTTGATCCCTTGGATCCTGGGGATTCGTTTTCATGATTGACACCCCATACCACATGGCTCATACCTTCAGTCGACCCCACGGGGCCTGGGTATCCGTTTCCATGACTGACTATCCCCTCCACATGACTCATACCTTCAGTTGACCCCTGTGTCCTGGGTATCCGTTTTCATGAATGACTTTCCCTACCTCACTTTACCATTTTTTTCCCTTCCTTGTTTTATGGGTCCATTCTTGATTGTTTATAGCTTTTACCCGGCCCTCCTCGACTTTTAATGTGGTCCTGAAGGATTTTTATATAATTAGGTACGTTCCCCTCCCTCCGCCCTCCTGGTCACTGCTTGGCCCTCCACCCTTCCCCCTCTGTGCTTGTCCTCTCTTGGCCTTGGCGGCCTCCCTGGCACCCCGGTCCTACCCCTGCCGCCGTTCGTTCGTACTCCTTCCTCTCATGCCTGCCATCGATCCATCTCCATCTTCTTCCGGACGTCGTAGCAGCGTCCCGCGCTCCCTCTTACTGCAGCACGACCTCTTATATCAAAGGACATCATAATACCAAAGTCTCCTATACGCATAATGTGTTGGGGACTATAAATTTATAAACTGAACTGAAAGAGTGATTCACAGTACAATCGTAAATCTAGAAAATCTACACATTTCTGAACCTTGTTGAGTGGTTTCCGAATGTGTTTGTCTATTCCTTGTGCAATTTTTGGTTTTACCTGATAAAAATGACGAAAATAAAAAAAAGTCGTTCTATTTTCACAAAAAACGAGTTTTCTTCGTGCTGTTGTCGTGTAAGCAAAGTTTGTGCTTAATGAAGTCATTTTTTCACGTACTTTAGACATAAGTAATTGAAATATAACACTTAGAAGCCAGGAACAAAAATTGTGTTACATAGTGTAATGTAGGAAAATGAACTAAGAACTGAAAAATGAAGATTTTCCGTTAAAGTTGACAGTCTCACAATGAATTTGCGAGCGTTGCGGTCGAGTGTTTTAAGACGGGACTAGCTTGACTTGTCCACAGGCCAGAAACCAATGGCGCCTGACAGGTGGGGGATCGATCCAGCATCTGGGCGTCATGTTCCTCCGAATATTATTTACTTTCCACTCGGGCAACGTCTCGGAGGTTTTCTCCTGGTACTCCGGTTTGCTCTCCCCAGCAAAATGTCAAAACCTCAACTAATATTTTCAATAGGTTGGGGTTTGGGCGCGCCACAAGCTGCGAATACGCCTACCCCAGGGGAGGAGGCCCAGAATTTCCCGATTAAAAGAGACAATAAAGTGTCCCCAAAAATTAAACTTTGAAGGTAAAGCGAAAGGTTTTGTGGAATACATTCCTTTACTCTTTATAAAGGGAACACTGTTGGGTGAGAGCAAAGTGTGTGACAGCTGTTTCGACATTTGAAAGTCATTATCAGACATACACTGGGGGTCACTCTTTCACGGGAAGTCTTCCTTGGCCACACTGCATTATTAGTTCCTAGATCCTCCTCTACAAAATATTTTGTTTATTTAATGGCCAACCTCCCGGGCCATCGTAATTGTTTTGTCTACTCCAATGCGCCACAGGATTCCTTTGGGTAGATTTTGTAAACCTTAAAAAAGAAATTTTGTTGACTTTAACATCATGTTTTTTTTTTCTCTTACTATTTTAGGAAGTATCAGTGGTCTGTTTGGAGGGATATCAGCCAACTTTATCGTCGCTTCCACGTACGAAGGTGGTCTGGCCAATTTCCTCCCCAACACTTCGCAAAACTACGCCGTATTAGCGGGGTCCTGCTGTGCTTTCGGTCTGAGCCTTATTCTAACAATTGTCATCTCTCTCTTCTCTCATAACATTGACTCCAAACAGGACGAGCTGGTAAGAACTGCTGATGATAATGATGTGGATAATGAGGGTCAAGATGATGATGATGGTGATGATGATGATGATTAATCTGGTGAAGAACATATTATTTATTTATTTATTTAATCGTTCTTATATAGCGCTTTTCCAGCTCAAGAGCTGCTCAAGGCGCTGGCCGATACAGGATCTAACTCAAGCCGCCCGAGACGCCCACCCGCAGCCTTTGGGCGCATGGTCTGACGCCCGGACAACTGAGCACAATCCTGGGCAGCCAGGGATGGGGGAGAAGGACCTAGGTGCATGCTGGGTGTGTTCTTGTCACCGGCACTCACCCGTCTAGGACATGAGCGTCAGGATCTTTAAAGTCCGTTATGATGGAATGTATGCGGCACAGACTAGACCTCGGTTTATACTCTCATCCGAAGGAGTAGGAAACGGGAGTAAAGTGTCTTTCCCAAGGACACAACACAATGCCTCGGCCTGGGCTCGAACCCGGGACCTTCAGATCCGCAAGCCAAAGCTCTACCATTAGGCCACCGTGCCTCCACATATTAAATATTACCTTCAACCGATGATGATGATTATAGCAAACAACGACGACAATCATGAGGAAGAGAAAGATGATGATAAGGAGTAGGAGGAGGAAAATGATGATGGTCATGATGGTGATGAGATGGTGATTATGATTAATCTGATTAAGAAAATATTAATGCCAGCGGATGATGATGAAGGCAAAACAACGACCACAGCTACCACGACGACGACGTTGATGATAATGAAGGTAATGATGAAAAGAGGATGACGATAACGACGACAAAAATGCCAGCTCTTAGTTGTTTGTCTACATTCCTAAGTAAGTTTGCTGCGCTCCCTTGTCATCTCCATCTTCCTATAATTATGCTTGCGAAGCATGGACCCTCACAGCAGATTTCCAACGAAAAATACAAAGCATGGAGATGAGGTGTGCTACAGAAGACTTCTGGGCATTTCCTATACCCAACACATCACCAACGACGAAGTCCGACAGACCATCACACAAGCCATTGGACAACACGATGACCTGCTCACAGTGGTGAAGAAACGGAAACTCCGATGGTATGGCTATTCTGCAATGCACAGTGCAAGGATGTAGAAGAAGAGGGAGACCGAAGAAGAGGTGGGAGGACAACATTCGAGAATGGACTGGTTTGACACCGAGCGAAGCCATCAGGGCTGCTGAGGACAGAGAAAGGTGGAGTATGCTGGTTAAACGATCATCTGTGGTGCCCCTACGACCTCCGGGTTACGGGACAGGATAGGATAGGATAGGTTAGTTGTTTCATCCATTCATACATTTTTTGTAAGATCTGTGCACTTGGACTTAGACCAAGTTGGTCTTTTCTGAATGGTTCAGATACCTTTTTGTTGTTTTTTTAATAACTTTCCTGTTATAAAACTATGTTTTAGGTAGAATGGCAGAAGCTGAGGGACATCGACAATCCCCTGTACCCGTGGGCAGACACTTATCAGGAAGACTTCCCTGCCCTTCCGCAAGGCAGTCTGCCGTCCTACAAACAGCTCGACCAGGTCAGTGCTGTGATATCGCGACCAATTTGCCGCTTGGTTCGGCATCCTGTTCTTGATACTCCTATAAATTCAGAGACTTTATTTACGTTCGTTGGAATGCCGCATCAACAATTGCTATTTCATTGTTGGAATGTCGCATCGCTGCCAAAAACAACATTGAATCATGGGAATGCGTCACAACAGAAATGTAATAATGATGCTTGATGCTCTCCCTTGATCTACTGTGTTATGTACTCGTGGAGCTTACTTGACGAGGTTGGGTAAAATTAAAATTGAATGCATAATAATTACGGGGCTGGCGATGTGCTATTTGATATGCTGTTCGAATGTTAATGAGCAACGAGCCAAACGTCTGTTTGTCATTCTGTTTGTCATTCTGTTTGTCATTCTGTTTATCGGTTCGCCATATCTCAAGGACCACTGAACAGATTGTGACCACTCTTCCTATAAACTTTACCTAGGGCAGTGGCCACGGCTAAACCTACCGTTTGCCATCGCGTTTGCTCTACTTCAAAGGTCAAGGTCGACGGGGTCAGTGCCTTGTTGGTACATGCGTTTAGCTTTATATCTCAACAACGGCCGAAGCGAAGTGCCAGTGCGTGTGCCTCTAGCAGACACATGATGATGATGATGGTGATTGATGATTGATGGTGATGACGACGATGACGATGACGACGACGATTATTATTATTATTATTATTATTATTATTATTATTATTATTATTATTATTATTATTATTATTGCAGGTGTTTCGGACAGCCAAGCTGACGGCTTATATAGGAGGAGCAGTCAGCATCTCTCTGTTCATCGTGATCATCCCCGCAATCATGTGTGCCTTGCATGTACTGAGTGAACGACAGTTTTCAGCGTGGGTTATTGCACTGCAGGTAAACAAATATAACATTGCTTAAAGAGCTGCTCAAAATGTGGGCCACTGGAAACCCAGCTAAATACATAAAACATAGTGGTTAGGGTTAGGGTTAGGGTTAGTCACAGGCTCGAACCTATGGCGCCCAAGAAGCACACATGTACCACTGAAACAAACAGCTCTGACCCTGGTCATTATTAATCACTTATACCCTTCCATGTAGGTTTCAATTCAATTCAATTCAATTCAATATTTTAAAGGGACCCACTTTGACCACGCCTCTTGACAGATCCTTTTGACATTCACAGTGAGTGTTGCCCCCACAAAAAAAGCAAAAAAAAAAGTATGTCTGTCGGAAGTATGGTTGTTGGTTTTTTTAATGAATAAATTCGTAATTTTTGTACTATTAATAGCTACGGCTAGCCAACATTTTTGAACTAAAATAGCATCTTCCAAAGGCCGTAACAGAGTCAACCCGTGCACAAATTGGCTCGTAAGGTTTTTCGCTTTAGGTTGATAAAATAGGCCCTACCTTATCCTAGACATTAAAGACGCACTCTCCAAGAAGCAGGAATAGGGTCAAAGGTCACTCGGCTATGGTATTGACGTACCGTTAAAACAGGGGCAATCACTCCCTTTAAGAACATAAATTGAAAATTCAAACTTTAGAGGTTGGTTTCAGCAATAAAAAGCCCACACTATCATTGTTTCGTATAATAACAATGCGACCTTTAGGATAAATCCATTTTTTGTCAAAAGTAAATTGCGCTTTCAAATTGGGGACCTGTTCAAAACAATACGATTTTAGACAACAACAACTCTCTTAATTATCCTATCCTATCCTATCCTATCCAATGCCATAGCTCGGAGGTCGTAGGGGCACCACAGATGATCGTTTAACCAGCGTATTCCATCTTTCCCTGTCCTCAGCAACCCTGATTGTTTCGCTCAGTGTCAAACCAGTCCATTCTCGTATGTTGTCCTCCCACCTCTTTTTCGGTCTCCCTCTTCTTCTACCTCCTTGCACTGTGCCCTTTAATTATAACAACTACATAGGTTTAATTTTAGACGGAATATATAATACAGGACATAGCACAGGCCATTGGACAATACGATGACATGCTCACAGTGGTGAAGAAACGGAAACTCCGATGGTATGGCCACGTCACCAGAGCATCAGGCCTTGCAAAGACCATCCTGAAAGGCACGGTGCAAGAAGGCAGAAGAAGAGGGATACAGAAAAAGAGGTGGGAAGACAACATTCGGGAATAGACTGGCTTGACACTGTGAGCGAAGCCATGAGGGTTGCTGAGGACAGGGAAAGATGGAGTACGCTGGTTAAACAATCATCTGTGGTGCTCGAGTTACAGGATAGGATGGGATAGGATAGCACAAATAGCACAAAACATAGCCAGTCTTAAATACCCTTTGCAACATTAAAAATCGTTGAAGATTATGACGCTCATGTTGTAGATCCAGCAAAACCAAAAACTCCCAGCAAGCTTTGTAAGCCCTTCTCCCCCATCCCCGGTTCAGTTGTCTGGGGCGTCAGACGATGTGCGACCAGGGCAGCAAGTGGGTTTGAGTTAGAGTCTGTGTCGGACAGCGCTTTGTTTGAGCAGCTGTTGAGCTGGAAAACGCGCTATTTAATAACGACAACAGTTAAACAATGTATTGGAAAACGGCGTTTGTACTGTGCCTGAATTTTCCTACATCTTTGAGTTTGTGTTTGCAGGTGTGGTGCTTCCTGATGGCCGTGGCAGTGATCGTGGTAGCCCCTGTTGAGGAGATCTTTACCATCTTGCGTCAAGTCGCCCGTAATAGCAAAATATCCAAAGACACGCAACCGGGCTACGCCAGCAAAGGCGGCGGGAAAGGGGAGCACAACAACCACGAAGGAACCGCCGATCTTTCGGAAGAACGCAGCAACGTTACTGTCAGCAATCGCAAGAGCAGTGACGTCAAGCGCTCTCGTGAGGTCACCAGTGACGATTTTCAACATGCTGATGGCGGTGGTGGTAAAGCCAACAACGTCCAGATGGACAACCTGGGTTACGCGTCCTCTCAGGACACCTACATGTGAGCTTGGGAGGTGCTAGATACTTCTCGCACACGTAAGGAACGACCATAAGAGTTTGTTTGGGCTACGTCAAAGTTTGTTGAGCTACACCAAAGTACGTAGAGCTACCCCAAAGTTTGTTCGGCTACGCCAAAGTACGTAGAGCTACCTCTAAGTTTGTTCTGCAACGCCGGAGTACGTAGAGCTACCCTTAGGTTTGGTCTGCTATGCCAACATACGGAGAGCTACCCCTAAGCTGTTGGACTACTCCTAACTTTTCAGTTAAGGCCTGATAAATTTTTGACACGCAGTGCGACACAGTCCTACTTCATTTCACTTTCATTCACATTATTTAAAGGCTGTTTTGATGATAAATTGTTCTTATCAAAATTCCGAAGACAGTGATTGTACTTACAACGTGTAATTGACACGTCGGAAGTTTTGGTTGTCATCAACCCCTGACAGGAACCCTAAAATATAGTACAATCTTGTAATTGTTGGTTGTTTGATGATACATTCTTCCCTATCATAAACATCCAAGCCAGTGACTTTTCCTCACGACGTTTATGCGACGCAGGTGATGATTCCGATGGCCTTTATGTTCTGAATACTCATTGTAAGATAGACCTACTTCATAAACTGCAATCACATTTGTTTTACTATGCCTAGATGATAAATTGTACTTGTCAGCAACTCAACACGGGGTTTTGATTCTAAATGGAGGCAAACAGTTGTGTCAAAATTCAAGAATGAGTGGCTTTCCCTTAAGATTCAAGACTAAATATTGCAACAACATCGATGACTTTTCTTTGATGCAATACTGCAAGTATTGAACTTAAGGGAATAATTAGAAAGGTTTTTTTTATCCCTCTCTTCTTTGGCAAATGGTTAGAGTTGTAACTTGCCATGGCCGAATACTGGTTCTTTCGTTTGTGAGGGTGTCTGGGGTCAGTTCATCAATTCAACCGCCTGGTATTGGTGACAACACGTTGGTTTTAACAGTATGCAAACACATTCTTGGCGCGAGTCATGTAGAATAACGTTTTGTAGGTTCTGATGGGCTTCAAGATTGGTGTGTGTGTGTTTGTTTGTGTGTGGGTGCGTACGCATAAGCCTTGAAATGGGTGACTGATCTTGCTTTTTATGCGGAGAATGGGTGTGTGTGTTAGCCACCCACATTTTTTCCAGCCACCCACTTTTTTCTAAGTGCGCGGGAGTGCTCTTTTAGTGCATGGGAGTGCAGTCAGTTGTAGTGCATGAGAGTGTTTTAAGTACAAGGGAGTGCTCTATCCGGGACAGAGAAAATCCAGTCACTTTTCGGGGAAATTTTGAAGACAGTTCGACCTATTTCGTCACCTATGGGAGACGAACTAGGTCACCTTTTTAGACGGAAAGAGCCAATTTTGCATTAAATTCTTACATTTGTAGAAAAAATTTGCGGTCTTTCCGTCAGAAAACCACTTTCCGATTCCTACATTCTTAATAAAACCAGTTTTGATGTTTTACATACGTGTGCACACACGGGTGGGTGGATGTGTATATGTGCGTGTGTATGTGTGCGTGCGCGTGCGTGAGTGCGTGTCTAGTTGTTGACGAAATGAATATTGTTCGTGAAAACCTCACCATGCTTAAGGTGGAAATCCGTTAACAAAACGCCAACCAAAAACAATGACCTTATGAACACTCATGCATCAGTGCCTTGCCCTATCGGTTTCTTGGTCTTCTAACAACTGCCTACTATACGGGTCAACTCAGTGTAAATAATCCCTTATTGGAAATATTTCAGCTTCGTTCATAATTAATCACATTTGATTTAGGTATGGTTCGCTTAGCATTTGAGCTGTAGGTTGTCTCATGCATGTTGGTGAGCATTTTCTGGGGGAAAATGTTTTAAAGAATATTTAATACATCGTTCGTATTCGTTGCATGATTTTGCTCAGGATTCGTTCTGTGGTTTTAAAAAAAATCATTGGATAATGTTGTCGTTTCTTGTTTAAGCGAACATGCTTCAATACAATGTTTTGGGTAAAATGTTCATGGACATTTTTCGGGAAAATCTGTTGTGTGTGTGTGTGTGTGTATGTATGTATGGGTGTATGTATGTAAGCTGGTGTATGTGTGTGCGTTTGTGTAGATCTTTCATAGAATGTTTAACTATTGTGTGTATATTCCTTGTATGCTTTTTGTGTGTGTAAGATGCATTTCTATTCTAAAAGCAATACGAGGCTTATTGTTGCATGAATCAACAAAATGTGTTTTATTATGCTATCCAGTTTTGACCGCAGAGAAACATTATGTTTGGGAATTGTCAATGGCTGCTGGTCGTATTTTGGTTTTAAGCCCTGTATTGGGGTATAGTCATTTTGAGGTGAAGAAAATCTGGGAAAGTAACTTTATTTTTCCTTCCGCCTATGGTAACCCTTGTGAAAAGATCTCCCAATCTATAAATTTATTACAAAAGCTGTCAGTTAAGGGTGCTTTTTTATTTATTCTATTCAAGCGAACATACCTAAAGAATGTTTGATTATCGATTCTAGTGCATACATTATGATGATGATGATGATGATGATGATGATGATGATGATGATGATGATGATGATGATGATGATGATGATGATGATGATGACGATAATGATGAGTTTGTTGTTCTTGTTTTACATTTTTTTGTAAACACCATTTTGTTAACATCAATGGTTTTGTTTTCGCTTTTGCTAAATTTTGGAAATGTTTGTTGATAAGAACGATAGAGAAATCGTGATGATGAGTCAGTTTTATTATTTTTGTACTTCTAGATAATATCAGGAATACTGTGAAATGCTCGGGAATTAGAACGAGCCAGATGTCTTACTTGGGTTAAGGGCCAGTCTAATCGTGTTTGCTCTACATCAAAGGTGAAAGTCGCTGGGGTCAATCGTTGCGAAAGCCTGTTTGCTCTCTGTTTCGAAAACGATTGAGACGATTTTTTTTAGTTATCAGGTACGTTAACTGCATCTATGGACAATCATTTAGTGCCGATCCATTTGTTGGTCAGTTGGTCGGTTCATAGCTCCGAATTTAACTTTTGTTGTTATTGTTGTTCAAAACAAATGTTTTGCCTTATCTCAAAAATGACTTGACCGATTTTGATAATATTCATAACGCTGATAATTTAACTGCTACTACTACTCAGCCTGTTTATTGAATCACATTTGCACTTCGCAAAGGTCAAGATTGCCGAGCTCCATCATTTTTTTAAACACATTTTGCAAAGTTTATTTAAATTGGCTAAAAGAATTCTTTTTTTTAAGTTTGCAGATAGCTCAAATAATGGCCAATTATTCCATGTTGTAAAACCCGAGACTATAGAACTTCTCGTAAATTAAAACTTTTCTGAAATGTTGGTGCGAGTCTGAAAATATATTTCAATGTCTTACTTTCTATTTTAGCCTCTCTGGGTTAAATACCTCAAGATTTAACAGGGTTATCCTTTTGGCATTATTATTGTGCTTCTGGTAATAATGTTATGTTGCTAGCAATATTATTGTGCTGCTGGCAATATTTTTATGCTGTTGGTAATATTATATACTGCTGGGAATAGTATTATGCTGCTGCTGGCAATATTTTTATGCTGTTGGTAATATTTTTATACTACTGGTACATGGTATTTTTTTATGCTGCTGGTAATATTATTATGCTGCTGGTAATATTATTATACAACTGGTATTATTATAAAGCTGCTGGTAATAGTATACTGCTGGTAATATTTATGCTGCTGGTAATTTTTTTTATGCCGATTGCAATAGTATTATGCTGCTGGTAGTAATATTATGCTGCTGGTAATATTTTGATGCTGCTAGTAAGATTATTATGCTGCTTGCAATATTATTATACTGCTGGTAATATTTTGATGCTGCTAGTAAGATTATTATGCTGCTTGCAATATTATTATACCGCTGGCAATATTATACTGCTGACACTATTTTATAATGGTGGTGATATGTTTATACTACTATTAATATTTTATACCGCTGGCAATATTTTTATGCTGCTTGTAATATTTTTATGCTGCAGGTAATTGTTTGTATGCTGATAACTGTCTGTATTATAACTGGCAATAGTATTATGCTGTATACTGCCAGCAATATGGTTGGCTGCAGTTTATTATCCATTTTTATTGTGAAACGCTGGGCCTCCTCCCCTGGGGAAGGTGTTGTCGCAGCCTGTGGCACGCCCAAACTTAACCTACCTAACATTATTTTGTGATTTTTGAAATTTTGCTGAGGGAGCAAACCGGAGTACCCGGAGAAAACCCCAGAGACGTTTCCCGAATCGAAAATAAATAATATTTAGAGAAACATAACGCCCAGATGCTGGATCGAACCCACACCTGTCAGGCGCCATTGGTTTCTGGCTTGTGGACAAGACAAGTTAGTCCCGCCTTAGCCCACTTGGCCACAAAGCTCGCTCGATATTATTATGCTTCGAGACACAACGCTCGCTCGATATTATTATGCTGCTGGCAATACTATTATGCTGCTGGTGACATTTTTATGTACCCCCGTTGGGGTGCCGGGGGTTTCAGTATAAATAGTATCCCCTCTTTCTGGAAATTTAGTGCTTTAAATTCCCACTGTCGCTGTCTTTCTCATTTGCTCTTTCTCATTCCTGCTCTTTTCTATCAATCTGCTATACTATCGTCTTCTTCGCTAGACCAGTCTCCTACCTTTTTTCTTGAAAACTCTTCCGGGACAAGACTCCTTGTTTGTGTATGAGGTCTGTTGGATCAGCTTGTGAATATTGGACGCTTTCTGCCAGGTGGTCACTAGGGCTTCCTATGATGTTATTATTTAACAAGGTAGGCATTTTATATGTATGTGTTTCGTTGATAATTTATAATGATGTTTGTATTCTATTTTGTTTTTGTAAGCGGGGGTTCGATAAGTTGGGGTCAAGCCTCAGCCGTCCCCTGCGTGGGATGTCTTTATTGTAAAGTGACTGGTTGGTGGAGAGCTTTCAGTTTTACCACTAGGGTTGTTTCAGCAGATCTTTTATGCGGATTGGGGGTTGTCCGGTCCTGATTTGGCTCGAAAGAGTCCGCTGGACCTAAAGCAATAATGGTGTAATGTAATGTAATGTTTTTGTAAACGGGGGTTCGATGAGTTGAGGTGAAGCCTCAGCCGTCCCCTGCGTGGGATGTCTTTATTGTAAAGTGACTGGCTGGTGGAGAGCTTTCGGTTTTACCACTAGGGTTGTTTCAGCAGATCTTTTATGCGGATCGGGGGTTGCCCGGTCCTGATTTGGCTCGGAAGAGTCCGCTGGACCTAAAGCAATAATAATGTAATGTAATGTAATGTAACATTTTTATGTTGCTGACTATTTTTAAGCTGCTAACATTATTTGTATGCTGCTAGCAATATTATTATGCTGCTGGCAACAGTTTTATGCTGCTGGCAATATTTTAATGTTCCTGACAATATTCCTATACTATCCTATCCTGTCCCGTAACCCGGAGGTCGTAGGGGCACATGACAATATCTAGTATATTAATAATATGTTTTTGCTACTTGCAATATACTTATGCTGCTGGCAATATTATTATACTGCATTTAATATGTTTATGCTGTGGACAATATTATTATGTATTGGCAATTTTATTATGCTATTGAAATTTTTTTTCTCGGTTTGCTTGCTTTGTTCCAATAGTTAACACTTTTTTTTGTCTGTCATCTAGTATCTGTACAACTAACAAAATTACTGATTTCTGTAATGTTGTGCTTCAGAGGCGAGGCTTTGTATTCTATTGACTTTGTACAGTAGGCTAATAATAATCATAGTACCCATGGAAGTGATTTTTGTGGGGTACTTTGAAATTGTACATTAATCATTGTATTGTATTGTATTGTATTGTATTGTATTGTATTGATTTGTTATGTACTCCGTTTAGTGTATTATATTCATTTGTTTATTTTATACTGTAATAAAAAATGTGGCTCATGTTTTTCTTCGCTGTGTGTTTCTGACTGTTCTGAATGTGATCTTCTAAAACGCTATGGGCCAAATGCGATTTCTCTATGAACCATGTATGATGGTGTTGTTGTATCAATTTTTATTCATCACATTAACATAAGTTGTACTGATAAAATATTATATTTATATTTATATTAAATATATATTAAAATTAAAATTAAAAAGTTATTATATATATAAATATTTTAAATTAAATTATAAATTAAATTATTTATTTATATTTATAAATATAAATATAATAATATGAGCCAAACGCCCGTATCCCGTATCTGAAGAAGCAGAAGAAGAAGAAGAAGAAGAGAGAGAAGGTTTGGGGGACCACTCTTGCGCCAATAAATTGTGGTTCCTGTTGTGTTGTAACGTCACGAAGCACAAAATGGCTTCGCTGCGCGGATGTGTAGATTCAAACATTCTTGAAACATCTTTTGTAAACCACAGGTAAGTTGACGTTTGTTTTAGGTGTGTTTATATTCATACGCATGTTTGTGGGTTGTGCTGCTTAAACTGAATTCAGGTTTCACGGTCCTCGTGATTAAAAGTAGCCAACGTGACCATTAATAATGACATTATTAGATCTAGCTTAGATCTACCTATTATTATCTATTGGAATGTACAGTTTTGAAACCACTGTTACCCAATAATGTTTCGCTTACTTTTGACTTCGATCAAAGCGTTCAATTAGCAAAAATATTTTTAAACTCAGAAATTGCTAGCATGCTTTAACCCTCGTTCCGGCGGAAGCCGGTGTGTCTTCCCTCGGCGGGGCGCTGGTACGGGTTGGGTAGTATCAAACAAGCAACTGGGTCTGCGGAACATTCAGGAGGCACCTGTACTGGTGTACGCTCTGGTTGCTCCCTGGATGTATTGCAGGCCCTGCCATCCACTGGGGACTGTCTGGCTCGTGCCGGTGCCTGGTATGGGGGGGGGGGGGGAACTGATCTACTCTTGCCGGGAGTAGGGTTAACCCACTCACCCCCCCCCCCTCCCCTCCTATCTTTTTCTTTTGTTTATAAACTTCAATTTTGTTTTAGTTTCAACGTCTTATCATCTTTGGTGTAAAAGACGATAATACATCAACCAACCAACTTAGATCTACCCTCTATTACATAATCTAGATCTAATTCCTATCATATTCGCTTTGTAGATTTTTTTATTCTTCTGTTTTAGTTCGTCCTTCTGCTCATCTTTTTTTTTTCTCACAGCCAACGTAACAAAAAAATATAATCCGCGTGGCAAAATTATATATTTAATACACTATTGTATTTCTGGATCTTTTTCCGATTCTTATTTGTAATGATAGATTTGACGGGTCGGACAACTGTAAAAGCCATAATGCATGGTCTTTAAACAAATAAAAAATAAAAAGAAGATAATAAAAAATAAAATTTGGGGCATGCCGTTAGTAAATTTATTAGTGATTTTCTTTTTCGCATGAATTTGTTCCCCTTGTTCTTTCTTTGATTAATTTAAAGTGTTACTTTCTCTTTATTCTTGTCATCCTTCTTCTTCTTCTTCTTCTTCTTCTTCTTCTTCTTCTTCTTCTTCTTTTCTCTCCTTCTCCTTCCTCTTTGTTACATAAACTACATTGCATATCTTAATAGATTATGTGAATATCTTCCCCTTGCTATTTCTTTCTTTCTTTCTTTCTTTCTTTCTTTCTTTCTTTCTTTCTTTCTTTCTTTCTTTCTTTCTTCTTCTTCTCTCTTTCTTTCTTTCTTTCTTTCTTTCTTTCTTTCTTTCTTTCTTCTTCTTCTTCTTCTTCTTCTTCTTCTTCTTCTTCTTCTTCTTCTTCTTCTTCTTCTTCTTCTTCTTCTTCTCCTCTTAGTGTTAAAATACATTCTTCTTCTTCGTTATCATGTACATTATAATTTGTATGGCTAATGTGAGTGTAAACGTTTTCTCTTTTTCGTCTCGATTGTCAGATAATCCAACAGTTCAATTTTAATTAGATTATGTGAATGTCTCCCGCTTTAAGCGGGTACTTTTTAGTATTGTCTAAATGTCTTTCTCGAAGCGTGTAGCTTGACCAACAAACCCTATACACACACAAGCCACTCAAAAACCTTGTAGTGAGATCTCTCAAACAAGAGTGGCGTGCATGAACGTACTTAGCATACTACTTAAACTTAAGTCGCTTACTTAACTAAAGACGGCAAAAAAAATATCGGTGAGCATAAACGTACTTATTACTAAAGTACGCCAGCTAAGTAAAAAAAAAATCTGTACTTAAGTGTACTCCCTCCCCCTGGAATAACCTTTGTACTTATCAAAGTAGTATTTTGTAACGTGTGTTTTAGTGACACACATTTACACAAACACATAATGGATTCATCACCATGGTCAAGTATATTGTGTTCCCTTCCCCCTCCAACCCCCACTTACCCCGCCCCCCCGCCCCTCCCTCAAAAAAAAAGTATACATACATACATACATATATATAAATCCTAGCACTTCAGTACAACAAAAATTCGCACAAAAATCTATTAACTAATGAGTTGCTGCTGATGATGATAATAATAATAATAATAATAATAATAATAATAATAATAATAATAATAATAATAATAATAATAATAATAATAATAATAATATACCATATTCAAAAATATAAAAATGTACTGACACAGTGGCTCAATGCAAATTGATTGAACAAACTATAAAGGTACCGGTGTTTATCAAGGAGACTGGGAGACTCTTAGTTTTAACCGCTATATATCATCTATGTTGAAGATTACACGTGTTAATAAGGGTAGAGATAGTGAGATGGTAAAGACTAGTTTATGTAAAAGGCAAATGCTAGTTCTCTGGTTGTTTGTTATTTTTTTAGGTTCAATAAATTGATTTCAATGTACGCAAGGTTTCTCACCTTGTGGACTTGTGTCAGACTAGTTGTCTCCTTTAAAAAAGAAAAAAAAAGAAATGTAGTGCTTTAAATTCTTACTGTCGCTGTCTTTCTCCTTTGTCTTTCCTCGTCCCTGCTCTGTTCTATCAATCTACTATCTTCTTCGCTAGACCGGTCAGCTACCTTTTTTTCTTGAAGACTCTCCCAAAACTCATTTGGGTATGGGGTCTGTTGGGTCAGCTTGTGGATATTGGACGCTGTCTGCCAAATGGTCACTGATGCTTTCTGTGGTATTATTATTTAGCAATGTGGGCATTTTATATATGTATGTGTTTCGTTAATATGTTATAATAATATTTTATAATTCTATTTTGTTTTGTAAACAGGGGTTCGATAAATTAGAGTACAGCCTCAGCGTCCCCTGCATGTAAAGTAACCGGCTGGTAGAGTGCCTTTCTTTGTTACCGTAACGCATTAAAGCATGACAGCTACTTCAAGTCATGGGTAATCCTTCAGTACCAGTCCAGTTGTCGGTACAGTGGATCCGTCGCTCCGAAGTTAACTTTTTGTGTTGAAATCACAGGCTTGGCCTTATCTCAGCAATGTCAAACCAAACTTCACCCTTCTTACTTGTGGATACTTTAAGCATGTGACATCATTCGTATTTGGCATTCTCATTTGTTCTTTGTCGTCTCTAATCTCTTCTATCAATCTACTATCTTCTTCGCTAGACCAGTCACTTACCTTTTTTTTTCTTGAAAACTTTCCCAAAACACCTCTGTGTATGGGGTCTATAGGATCAGCTTGAAGATATTGGAAGTTTTCTGCCAAATGGTCACTAGGGCTTTCTATGGTAGGCTTATTTTATATGTATGTGTTTTGTTAATATTTTGTAATGATGTTTCTATTCTATTTTGTTTTCATAAACGGTGGGTTCGATAAATTAGAGTTCAGCCTCATGCTGCATGGGATACCTTTATTGTAAAGTGGCCAGCTGCTGGTGTGTCTTCAGTGTTTTACCATTAGGGTTGTTTCAGCAGATCTTTTATACGGATCAGGGCTGAGCACTCTTTCAACCAAGGTGTGGTCCTGATTCGGCTCTTTGCAGTCCGCTGAACCCTATAAACAATGACTAACTAACTAATTAACTAATTCGTACGTACATTCCCAAGGTCAAGGTTATTGCGCTTCATCATTTAAAAAAAAAAAAAACACACTTTGCGCTGTTATTGGCCAATTTTTGAAAAATATTCCTCGGGGTTTTTTTTGTTTTTGTTTTTGGCTGGCATATAGTTTAGTGTTCTATCATTCCATGTCTTCCTTTTGTTTAGTTAGGATAAAGCTCAGTTGTACCGCTGTGACGGGGTTTCTATTGTTGCTGGGCTCTGCATAATGGAATGCTATTACCCACTCGTCTTAGTCGATGGGGATCGCTAGTTATCTCCCTGTAACTTAACTTAATACATTTATTTGTTTAGCTCAGTCTGTGTTTAGGCTAGGGGTACAGAGATAGATAGAAAAATGGTAAAAGATCACTGTCACACTAGCTTTCACACGGCTATGAATCATATGTAGTCCAGCCACTTGATAACAGTAAAAATCACACATTTATTTCCTCTACTCTATACACAGTATTTGAAGTACGAAACTAACTTAACAGTTCAATTGTCAATGTGAATGGTTCGCTCGCTGATAATCTAGGCAGCTACTTTTTCATCATCAGGCACTGGATACTTTCTGCCCTAATGGTCAGAGTTCTTGAAGAGTGGACTACTGTGGTCCGGTTTATACAGAGTTTTAGTGCACTGTTTCTTTTGGCACTGTGACTTAACTGCGTGGTTGAAGCGCTGCGTTGAGGTCGCTTCCGGGACACGTTGTGTTGTCGTGGAGTCTTTGACTTTGTGGTTCGACGGTTGGGCTATCTTCACACAATGCTGGAGATGCCTCGGCAGCCAACTGTAAGCGTCGACTTGGTTTTGTCTTTTGCTGAGTTGGGCTCACTATATAACGCCTGCTCGTCTGTAACATATGAGACGAAATTCTGCACAACCCTGTATAATAGGTCTGTGCAGAGCGTCTCACTGAAGGCCAAGGTAGCCCTCAGTGATAGCTCCACATCTCTATATATAAGCGACGAACATTCTGCTAAGTCCGTGGTCCACTGGAATCTCCACTCTAATTTCCAATACATATATAAATATAAAACATGGCTAACTATACACATAGAGAAATAATAATATTATAAACATTCTCTGGTACAGCCACTGGTCTGCAGGCATACATATAGGTTAAACAACATTGGATCCGCACATAATACAACATAGCGTCGGCCGGTCGTGCTCGCATCGTGGTCGGATTCTCCACGTGGTCACGCAAAGTCGGACTAACAATTCAATTCTGTGCATAGCAAATTTCACAAACATAATTCAACAATAATATAAATACATCACGATGAAACAGAAGTATGTTCATTTACCTGTTTGACAATGTCAGGCCGTGGCTACTTGATTGAATTCGAATATTCAACAAGTACTGCTGTCTAATCTTCTCAGGAGAGAGATTTCTGCTTGAGTGTACTGTGTACTGCTCAGCGTTTCAAACTAGACTGACGTTCTATCTCTTTTCTTGAATCACCCAGAACTGGTTCTATCTAACCTAGCTGTATTCTCATTGGATGAAACAACTCTTGAGTGGATGTAAAATTCGAAGCTCGATCGTAGGCTGCGATGATGTCACTAACTGTGCTTGCATCAAGCTACAACTGTGTTGCGCATGATCACTTCTGTCGTCTGCTTTAGGCTAACAGTAACCTTCTAAGTCTACCTGACTAAACAAGCAAAAGCTCAAATTGTGCTGGGTAAACTGGGACTCTTGTTACAACCACCACCAACAAAATCAACACTTTTAAAAATGCTTATTTTTCGGTTATGTGTGTTTGTGTCTGGAAATACATTTGAATGGCTGGTCATCTTGCTTTACAATGTGTGTTTACGTGTGTGTAAGAGTGAGGGGGTGGGGTAGAGGGAGAATAAAATGGAGAGAGTGAGAGAGAGAGAGAGAGAGAGAGAGAGAGAGAGAGAGAGAGAGAGAGAGAGAGACTCAAGATTAGGATGTAATTGTACGAAATAGCTTCTTTTTATAATTTTATTTTATTTTTTAACTTTTATTTTTAACTGTTACTTTTTTTGTTTCTTTTTGCCTAATTAAATACAAAATTCCATACTTTTCACATAGATTTGCAACGTGGCCAAGATTTTGTCAGCTTCCTCTGCCCTTAATATTATTCCCTCCCCACCCAATCCATGTACACTTTGTGTGTGGATGTGTGTGTGTGTGTGTGTGTGTGTGTGTGTGTGTGTGTGTGTGTGTGTGTGTGTGTGTGTGTGTGAGTAGATGATTTATTTAAACTTATTGTGATTCGTCTCCTTGATGGTATGAATACGAACGAGTGTGTGATAACTCTGGCGCACAAGCGCTTGAATCTGGTTGGACACGCGAGCGCCTATGCCTGTGAGGCGTCTCCCTCTGGTTATCTGTCACAGGCATAGGCGCTCGCGTGTCCAGCTACTAGCGCCTGTGCTTTGGCGATATTTCATTCCGTTTATTGATTTATGGATAACTGGTGTTTTATTTATCAATGATTTATGGATAACTAATATTTGATTATGTTAGCAACATCTCTAAGGACGCAAGGTGACGTTGGGTTGGGTGTGGCCTGACTGTTGAGGTGTAAGTATTTAGGAGGTACACTTTGCTCATGCACCGCTTGATCGCTTTTCCACCCAAGAGCTGCTCAAGGTGCTGGTCGATACGGGACTTAGCTGATTTTCTTTTAACAAAATACGACCGTTCGCTGATCTAGAACTAGCACTAAGGAATACAATGACGACGGTTACTTTGCACAGAATGATATTTATAGAGCGGTGCAACCGAGTGAAGAGGTGAGAGAAGGCGCCTCCACAGCTCTATGTCCAAACAGTCCAAACTCTAAGTATTTTCAAACTCGAAACACAGCGTGCTGATTTCCATTTTCTTTTCTGCTGCGAAACGGGTCAAAATAAAATGATAGCAGCGAACAACAGGCTTGAAACGCACAAAGGTGGAGTGCACAAGGGCACAAAGAAGCTCCGAGATTATGCCCGCTGAAAACGGTTGTCAGCATATAGATTCAAACTTCCGCGGGAGGTTCAATAGGTCGGGCGTGCAATTTTTGTCCCGCCCAAGCATTGTGGGTACTTTCAAAAGATCCCGACCATGGCTGGTCTGCTTGCTGCGCGTTAGAACCCTGGTACATGGTCTCCAATGCCGAAGTTACTAGTGCCCAGCCAACGAGCCTGGGTTCCATTATCGCATAGGGCGGGACAGGGATAACTCAGTGGTCAGAGCGCACGACTTGTGTGAGTGCGTCTTGGACGACGTGGGTTCGAATCCTGACTTCAGCAAACTATTGTGTAATTGCTGGATATTACGGGCCAGCGCCTTGAGAAGCTCTCTGAGCTTGTAAGTGCGCTATATAAGAGAAATCTCTCTATTTCTTACTAAAAAAAAAGTTGGTAGGAGTCTTGTCAGGTCAACCTACTCTTTGGGATGAGCGTAGACACGAGATCTAGTCGATTTATGCATTCCACCGTAGGGACTTTAAAACATCCTGACGCTCATGGGATGATCGCCAGAAACATTGATATATCTAGCATACACTCAGAGAGAAAGGAAGAAGAGAGAGATCACTTCGCGATATCGCCTCTATGAGAAGTGATGTACGGTGGAGGAGTTACGTCCCTTCAACCTCACATGGGCTTGCTTTCGGTTCTTAGTCTCTTGTCTATATATGGGGGTTTTTAATTATATTTTTAAAAAATGTTTTAGACCGCGATTTTCACCTTTTGCTGTTGAAAATGTTTGAAATAAGGCTTTTCAAATTTGAGAATTTTTTTTTAATGCACATCTGTTTATTTTTTCATGACTTGATGCCTCTTGACCGTAAGGGTGTTATGAGCGCTTCCTAAACTGTAACCCGTGATATAGGTGGCGTTTGCATTGTTTTGTTGCTTGAAAATGAAATACACAGTAGATAAATTGAGTTAAAATAAAAATAAAAATATTTTTAAAAAAAAAAACCACTAGTCTAGAATATGTGTCATACATGCGTAATTTATTTTTTGTTCCGTATGGGGTTATACAGCATACGGATTGATTGGCAGTTTTAGTGTGTATAATTTGTGCGTGTGTATAATTTGTGCGCGTGTGTGTGTGTGTGTGTGTGTGTGTGTGTGTGTGTGTGTGTGTGAGAGATATAGAAAGAGATGGAGATCGAAATATAAATAAAGATATTGACTAATTCGAAACGTAAATCTAGTTGTGCACACGGAAATTCATTTATTTACAAAAATATGCTTCGATTGATTTCAACATAATAATTAGGGTACGTAATTATTATACTCTCTCTCTCTCTCTCTCTCTCTCTCTCTCTCTCTCTCTCTCTCTCTCTCTCTCTCTCTCTCTCTCTCTCTCTCTCTCTCTCTCTCTCTCTCTCTCTCTCTCGTATTTAAAAAAAGGTGAACAAGGCAACTTTTTGTGATCACAAATGAAACCATCCTGCAATCAACCCTATATATTTCATTCAAATTGACAATACATTCAGTGAGTCCTGTGACAAAATAAAGGGTTGGCATCTGTGTTTTATATTAGAATATTCTGCCACAACCTAAATTAATTATAACAGGATACGAAGTTGAGGAATTACAGACACAGTTTGGTGGACAGCAAATAACAAGCCGCTGAAATTTTACTTTTCTCATACTGTCTTACAATCTTTTTTTTTTTTTTAAGGGCTAATCCAAACCGTTTCTTACACGAAACATCACCTTAGTTCCAATCCGTCTTTGTATCATTGACAACCATTCATTGACCGGTCTTGGTCATCATAATTCTTTTATATCACGATTCTTGTCTGTCAGAATAGATCTACAATTTCTTCAAGAACTTACCGTTCTTCTTCCTTTGGGAAACCAAAAAAACTCTTCCCCTTGCATGCAGCCTTTAATCGTGCATTTGTGCAGTTCAAAGCTGCACAGTGGTCACCGTAACTCTTCCTGCGATTTATTTTCCCCCTCTCCATCAGATCTTCGCTCTGTGACGCAGCCATTTTCACACATGTTACAATCAAGTCGCATAACTCGTGACGCGTCATCACACCAAAGGCGTCACTGCGCGGTCTAAGTATTCCTGGTCTATGATACACTATTACAGGTCCTATTTCCCCCCCCCCCCCCCCCCCCCCCCCCCCACCCCTCTGGCGCTGAACTTGCAGCTGCCGTGTTTGTGCGGAAAAGGCTGCCCGAATTTATTTCCCCTCCCCTACCGCTCGTCTCCCTCCTCCTCCTTGGGTAAGGTGACGAATATAAATAAAGGATTTAATGACGTAATGACGTGTTGCTGACCTCTACATTGGGCTTTTGGGCCTGTGCATCCCACACAACAATAAACACACTTTTAAAAAAATTAAACGGTTAGAGAACTCCTGAAATAATAACACGAGTTGGGCCTGTTGTCAACATGTATGTATTATGTTGTTGACAGCGCCTATGCATTTCGGTTAGCTCAGTGCAGTCAGGGACTTGAAAGAGAAGCTTTAATATTGAATGACAAAAACTTTGCGGAAAGTTTGGAAATAAACGCATGGTGCTATATGAATGGAATGATAATAGGCTTACCATTGATTGTTGTCGATTCATAAGCGCCAAACAAAATTCTGAGACACGGCGAATAAAAACGGCTTTCAGACTTTGAATAACGACTGAACTCTCGGGACAATTGGACCCGAGTGCAAAATGCTATCAAATGAATGGAAAATACGTGGACAATAGTACGTTATGGAATGAATGGTTGAGCTGCCGGTAGTAGATTGAACAAAGACACCAATAAGATATCCGGCCTTTGAAATTGTGGGGGAAAGTCGAACCTTTTTAAAAAAAATTGATAGAAAATAGTACCCAAGTTGGCGGTAAATGACGTCTAGCAGGTATTCTCCTGACCGAACTCTTGAGATTTTCCTCTAACCCATTGCCCCGAATAATACTATACGCTATTATTAGGTACCATGGCGTCATTCGTGCTGGAATTAACCTCAACTGTATAATAATAGAAATGTGCAAAATGCAAGTGGTGGGTCATATGCCCTGTCTTGATTCGGGTGGCCTTGCACTGTGACTGTTGAGCTTTCCTTTAAAAAAAAACTTTTTTTTTCTCCTAGGTAAAATAATGTTTTACATGTGTAGCGGAAAGGGAGGTGACTGGTTGAGGCTTTGGAGAGAAATTGTATACCTTGGCTTTCTTGGTTAGACTAGCTTTGGGTGGCTCCTGCTTTGCAGAATCCTTTGGGTATGCCATTGGGTTACGCAGGACAAGGCGACACGACATTTGTTCTCCCCGGCTGACCATTCGCCTGCTGCTTTTGGTGGCGAGCGGGACCACATTGTCGGCAGGCATTTTATGCAGGTCGGTGGCAGCGACTTTGCAGTAGAGTGCGTGGCACTAGTAGCCGGCAACCCGGTGTCACATCCTTCAAGTTCCGGGTCTCCTAGTTTATCCGAGCGCCTTTGCGCATGCGCCAGGTCATGTCTGGCCGGCTTTTTCACGAAGTTCTTAGGCGTCATAACCCTAACCCTAACCCAAACCCTAACCCTAACCCTAAACTCTAACTCTAACCCAAACCCTAACCCTTACGAAGACTATGATAGCACTGTGCGCATGCGTCGAATTTTGTAACGCGTCGACCAATCAGAATGCTCCCATTCGCTCCCAGCCCAGCTAAGATACTAGGAACTGTGAGGATGTCACACCGGTACTTCCAACCACAGTGGGGTCGGGTAGCTCAGTTGGTAGAGCCTCTTACTAGTAACCGAAAGGTACGTGGTTCGAATCCCGGATTGGCCAATGTGTGACCATATTATTTTCCCCTTACCTTCAACTGGTTCGCTGGTGTCAGAATAATGTGACCAGTAGTCGCCTATACGCTTATACGGTGTCGTGTGACTATAATCTACAGTTACTCCCAACCACGCTTCACCGCCTTGCAGGGCAAATATTTCTATGTCCCTCTTTTGAGGGATAAAATGAAAATAACAGCTCGGGTGGAGCAATGTTCTCAGGGTTGGTGGCCGAGAGACGGGAGTCAAATGCTCCGCTCGGCTACACATGCATTAAAAAAAAAATTCACTATCCACACCAATCTCACCACAAATGTTTCAGTTTATTGTATTGCCTCACATGGCTATGTACTCACCCTTCACCCCCACCCACCACCCCCCCAAAAAATTAATAAAATAAAATAAATAAATCCTGAATTTTGCAAATGTGTGCGAGATGATACCTAAATAGTCCAAACATTATATATATAATGTCCGGTCCATCCGTCCGTCTGTCCGCCATCTGCCTGTGCAAAAACTGTAAAATGGCGAAGTACTCATAGCCTATTTAAACTATAACAACCAAACTTGGTAAGATGGTGTATACCCATGAGACCTCAAAAATGATCAATGAATGAATGACTTCACCTCAAGGTCAAGGTCACAGGGTCATCTGAACCAGTTCCCGATGGCGTTGTTGTGGAGGACTGCACTGGTAGCCTTGTCATACAGGCGTTTGATGACTTTAATGATGTTAGGGCTGATGTTGTACACTCTCATGGTTGCCCACAGAGCTGCATGCCGGACTCGGCCAAACGCTTTCTTGAAGTCTACAAACACATGATATAGATGTTGTTGGTGCTGTAGGTTTTTCTTGCAAATTATTCTGAGGTTAAAAATCTGTTCTGTGGTACTTTGCCCTGCCCTGAATCCTGCTTGTTCTGGAGCTATGATGTGTTCAGCTTGGGGTTTCAACTTGTTGAGTATTATTTTCAGGAGGGCTTTGCTGGGATGGCTGATGAGGCTGACGGCGCGGTAATTTTCACATTCCTGAAGGTTACCTTTTTTGGGAAGAGTGATGAGAAGAGACTGGTTCCATATGTAGGCCACTCTATCCAAGACTTCTTATTCTTCTGTAAGGCATATACCAGACTTGCTTTGGATCGTGGAGCCTTTGGGCTGTTTAACATTTGTTAGCCGCTTCACAGTCACACTACACAATAGAAGTTATACAGTTAAGTCTATAATTAGGTGAGCCAGTGTTACGTGGTTATTTATCAATAGCTGATTCAGCCCCGATGCTTGAATCTTGATAAGTGTAACTCAAATTCGTTTATCCACGCAACCTGTTCACTCAGCAACAAAGCAAGAGTCGTCGTATAAAGGTTTCCAACTTTATTCAGCAAACATCAACAACTGCGTACAAGATCGCTTTCTGAAAATCACTACAAAAATCATCCCTACTAGGAAGGAATCAGGAAGCTTAACGTCCTATTGTGTTAGTGTTAAGGACGAATCGCCACTTTGACAACCCTGATCATCATCATCATAACAGACAGTGCATTACTTTTATAGCCTCTCTGCAATCGAGAAAAAGTTCGAACATTCCAGCATGACGCAATAACACCCAATCAAAATAAAACTCGCCACTGGGACTATGCATTGTCTTACGCCATAGAACCTTCTTTAGTTAAAAGAATCGCTTAGCTGTTACCATACCTATCTAGAAGCTTCGGTCGATAATAAACAATTCCAGAAAATTCTCAACAATATCGACCGACGAAAATTATTAACATTATACAAAGCTTCTTCTAGCAACAGCGCAAAATCAAATCAAAGGTAAATACACGCTATCATTGCATGCGTTGCAAAACAAAATGAGAGGATCCATGGTGTGTGTCTCAATCGTGACAGCAGTTAAGTCTTAATTTATGTGACCTCGTCTGTTGATTGTTGGTTAGCCGTTGACCTTTTTTGTTATTTGTTGAATAATCTTTTGTCTTCAGTGTTGAATAATTTCAATTCTTGCTTGGCAACTGTTTGCAACAAGTAACGACAACTGTACAAAAGCAAAAATGGCGGTTTAATAATCCTAGGAGACTGGATTTTAATCCTATTAAACGATCATCTGTGGTGCCTCTACGACCTTCGAGTTACGGGATAGGATAGGATAGGATAGGATGGTCACTTAATACTGCCCAAGTCTGTTCTTTCACTAAACCTAGAGTAAAATAACGGCGCGGCACAATCACTTTCAAGACAAAGAAGAAGTCAGCACTGTTGATAGTAAGATCGTAACAGTACTTTGTCAGCAATCGAAACACAAGAAGATAATTTGAGGAGGAAGAAACTCTTGTGTCGTTGACTCTTCCTCATGAACGTTTATTCACAACTCTGGAGTTGTCAACAGCAAATACAATTTTCCACCTGCTGTGTATGGACTTGAGTGGTGTTGAGCAATTTAGTGGCGGACTTATTGAAAGTGTTGAATTTTAGTAGTAGTAGTAGTAGTAGTAGTAGTAGTAGTAGTAGTAGTAGTAGTAGTAGTAGTAGCAGCAGCAGCAGTAGTAGTAGTAGTAGTAGTAGTAGTAGTAGTAGTAGTAGTAGTAGTAGTAGTAGTAGTAGTAGTTTCAAATGACAACTGTAATTGTTGATGTTGCTGTCTTAACTTAGCTGGCGGAAAGAGAAAGGTAAGCGTCGGAGAGTCTCGGCTAAGCAGTATGTGCCTGTACCTGTTTCACTCATTGTCTGTCCATCACACCTAACAATGTCCTCACTGTGTTCTGCGCCGCTTTCATCCGGTCTCCTGTGGTTAACTCCTTTTTTCCTGTCGCAAGTTTCTGCCGCAACTCTTTGAGCGTTGGCGCTAGTCAGGTCCTGTTTTTTCTTGTCATCAAGGTTACTTGCAATATAAAAGTCCCCTATGGCTTTAATGTATAATACTTTCGCTCAGTCTTTGATATGATAGTCATTTGGTGGGTGTCTATACTCTTTGCCCACTTCCCGACCCGCCTCCCTTCCCCTAATATCCCCATCACTTTCTTCACTCTCACCTCTCCCGCTTCCCCCCCTCCCCTCTTTTCCTTCTCTCCTCGTTCCCCACACACCCTGTTTGCGGTCCGTACCTTTGTTATTGGTTTCCATTCCATTGATGAGAACTGGCGATAGTGGACCTGGTCATGATTGGTCATGTTTGATCAATAAGGGTGTGGTCATTGATTAATCTCCTCACTCCACCCTTCCCCTCCTCTCTCTCTCTCTCTCTCTCTCTCTCTCTCTCTCTCTCTCTCTCTCTCTCTCTTTCTCTTGACCTTTAATCCTTTAGTATTATACTCTGATCAACAGCAGCTGACAAATACTGGAAAGAATCGAAACACAACAAACATATTCCAGAACCATTGGGACATCTTGCGAGAACTCCAGTTGACTTTACTAGTGTTGACCAATGATCAAACGTCAACGTATAAAAAATGTTAAATGTGCTCAACCAACATAACCACAATAACAATGGTTATAGACACATATTACTCAGCACCATTGGAGTTTCTTCACCAAGCGCCTTGAGCCGCTCTTGAGCTGGAAAAGCGCTATATAAAAGTGATACAATAAAATAAATACTACCTTTTCATCCATCACCACCACCACCTCTCTTCACCCCACCCCCCGTTTCCCTCTACCTCCCGTCCCTTCCTCCCGGGTCTCATTCCATACTAAAGCCTGTAGCTTATGTTCTGTGACTATCCTATGAGCTAAAGTGGATTGGCGCATAGTTAATCGCGACATTAATGTTGGTAGGAACGTTTACAATGTTTATTGTTATTGTACTATAGAAGGCAGAGGGAGAAAGGAGTTAGCCTATTTATACCTGGGTCCGGCCCGTAAGACCGTAGTCTGGGTCTAAACACAGACTATAGTCTGTCTAAATAGCCTACAAGGGGAGATTGGGGAATTTCGAAGGGCGGGTGTTGTGTTTTGAGCCTCCGTGCTTTTCCTAAGAGTGTTGTGAGTTCATTTTCTTCTATTTCGAGCTCTGTACTGCGATGTGCAGGTGAATGTCGTGGTGTTAAATGTTGCTTTAACAACGGAAACATATGTGTTATTATTTTATTTTTTACGGAAAGAGGTGATCTGCCATCTACATTTTATGAATTGTGAGTTTACAAACATTTTGGAGCGTTATTTAAATTTTTTTCTTGTTATTTATTTATCTTGTGTATTATATATTAGTTTATGTATTTATTTTATTTGTTAGCTTCTTTATTTATGCACTCTGTCTCTCTCTCTGTGTATGTGCGTGTGTCTGTGTATGTGTTAGTGTTTGTATTACATTCATATTCTGCAAGCAATGTAAGTCTGTGTGTACAATTACAATTTTTATATTACAATTTTTTTTGGGTTAAAATTTCACTTTCCGGTAATACTAATAGTTTTGTTCGTTTTCGCCATATGTACACGAGCCGTTGATACTTCCTTTTTTAATTTTAAAATTATGATGTCGGCTCAGTATAACGTAAGGAATATTAAAAACGCCATATTCATAATTCTTCTTCCTCCCTCCTTCTCTCCCTCCCTCTCTGTCTTTCTCTCCCTCCCTCCCTCTCTGTCTTTCTCTCTCTCCCTCCCCCTCTCCCTCCCTCCCTCCTTCCCTCTCACCATTTCTCCCTCCCCCTCTCTCTGTCTCTATCTGTCTGTCTCTCTTTCTCTCTCTCTCTCTCTCTCTCTCTCTCTCTCTCTCTCTCTCTCTTATTAATTAATTAATTAATATCTAGAGATCGAATTTCACGTACCAGGCGACAAAAGAGAACTAATATTTAATGTCCAATTCCAGTTCAGCTGATTTTATTTATAATGTATTGGATTTCTTTTAATTAAATAGGGTTCCTATGTATTTCCTTTTTACTTTTTCTTTTAAATAAAAAGTTGGTTTGCTTTAGTTTAGATTAAGTTAGTTCAGTTCAGTTTAGTTTAATAATTCTGTTGCTAGATGAGGTTATCCGCTTCCTGGCATTTGGTTTTGATGTCATAGAATTTATTATTGATTGGTCTTCTCACGCAATCAATCATGGTTATAGTATCAACATGCTACCTGCGATGAATGTATTTTAACACTAAGAAAAGAAGAAGAAGAAGAAGAAGAAGAAGAAGAAGAAGAAGAAGAAGAAGAAGAAGAAGAAGAAGAAGAAGAAAAAGAAGAAGACGAACAAGAAGAAGAAGAAGAAAAAAAAAAACGTTTAGCGAAAGTTAAATTAAGGTGTTCTTTACTTTAACCCGTTAAACCACTGGTTTTCAACTCAGTAGCTGCTGAAGATGCTGGCAGATACAGAATCTAACTCAAACCGCTCGGCCTAAAGACCTCACGAGATGGCGTTAGGAAGGTCCGTTCTGAAGAGTGGCAGAGTTGTCCATGATTTCATGCGATTCTCACAAGACTTGGTCCGAGCACCGTGGAGCGAAAATAAATGTGCAACCTTGCACTGCATCATTTTTCACCAGTTTGAACGAAATTGCGGCCAAAATGAGAGAGGTGCCGCATAGAAAACTGGGAATGAAGGAAGGAATGAAGCCCAGGATTGTGACCAGTGGTCTGGGCATCGACGGGCGCCTTGAGTTCCCAATACATTTTGTATCGCACAGCACCTTGAGCAGGTTTTGAACGGTAAAAGCGCTATACAACCTACGAATGACAGAGATAATGAAAATAAATTAATCGCATTTCTATCTCCATATAAATAAGCTTCTTTACTGCGCTGTTTACCAGGAGGAAATCCAATTGTCAAATTTACGAATTCACGAGTAAACGAGATGGTGGGTGGATTGTATATTGCATCATTGATTTTCGTAATCCCTCTTTCTAGTTAAGGTTTTTGTTTGAATCCAATCAAATGTATTGCTTTGCGAGGTCGGTATATACATTATTTTTTAGGTCCACTGTTCGATGCTTGGGGACATCCGGTCACACCAGTAACAAATCTCCATACTACTGTAGCAAATGTTATCGATCTGGGGTGGAGATCGAAGGAACTGATCCTGATGGGTAAATATCCTAAGTGCATTGTTAGGTGGACCGACTGCTAATGCTGTTTACCCGATTGGTTTACTGTGTAGCTTTTCTGATGCAAACAGCCATCATTTTGTTCTTTGCAGATTTCTAATGTGTGGCATTGTTATCGAGTGTATCGAACGGTTGGAGAAATGTTTATTCAAACTTGTTCTTTTCCCTTTTGTGACCAAAGGCATTAACTCTTTATGAATTTATAACTAAAAGTTGACTATTGTGAATAGAATTGTTATAACATAATGTTCTTGTTGTTGGCGTTGTTGTTGAATCAGTTTTATTCATCAGATTACCTTAAAGGTAATACTGTGTCAATCCGTGTCAGCAATATTCACATGTTGAATTTTGAATTATAATGTAACAACAGTTTGTTAAATGTACGCGAAGTTAGTTAGCAATGCACCTGTTGGTTGGTAATTGTAATTAGTGATATTATGATTAATCTAAAGTTTCATGCAGAGTATCCATTACAGTATGCGTGCGGAGTGCGTAATTTCATTTCTTAGGGTTACAGATTTGTTCGCCTTTTTATGATGGCTTTGCAAGTACCTTAAGTCTGCGTCTGTAGAGTTCATAATTGCTTTCTTAGAATTACATGTGTGTGTGTGTGTGTGTGTGTGTTCGTTCGTTCGTGTGTGTGTGTACCTTTTTATGATGGTTTTGCATGTACCTTTATGTCTTCCCTTGCCCCCACCGGAGAGACCATAAAGTTTTAATAGCAAGTCTTGCAGGTTGTTAAAAGAAAAGTTAACATTTGAATGTAGCCGAGTGGAGTATTTGACTCCCGCCTCTTGGCCACGACCTCCAGCACACGGCCCGATCCGAACTGTTATTTTCATGTATTCCTCGTAAGAGAGACATAAAAATATTTGCCCCGCAAGCTTGCGGTGAAGCGTGTTAATAGTAAACCGGTTTGCCGGCTACTAGTGCCACGACACTCTCTACAAGTCACTGCCACTGACTTGCATAAAATGCCTGCCCACAATTTAGTCCTGCTCACTATCAAAAGCAGAATGCGGGGAGAACATATGTCGTGTCGCCTTGTCCTGCATAACCCAAGGGCCACACCCAAAGATTCTGAACAGCAGGAGCCACCCAAGGCTATATTAACCAACAAACGGAAGGTAGACAATCTCTCTCCCAAGCGTGAACCAGTCGCCTCCCATTCCGTCACATGAAATTTGCTGGCACTCTGCCCTTCGAGGTTTCAACATGCAATCTGAATTTTGGCTGGAGTTGTTCTTTCCCATGGTTAAGCATGCATAAATCCATGTGTAAAGAACAGTTGGAATTTGCTGTAGACCTTTGCATTTCTACGTTTAAGTTGGTATTAAATCCCTCTTTAGCCAAATCGTTTGCCTGAACAGAGTGACAATGATCGATGACTCGAATCGTGCAAGCAGTACACCGCGATGGTTAATGAAAATTTTTCTAGAACACATCAATCCCTAAACTAAACTCGCATAAATGTATCCCTCTTCAAGGAAAAAAAAGTATAAAAGAAAATGCAAAAACAATAACAAATTGAACCCGTCTGGACCTCTACATTTTCCATGTTTTTAACAAGCTTAAATCGCTCATCAAGAAACAATTTTGAGTGGTTTTTAACGCTAGCAGTTTCTATTAATGTTAAATTAAGGGCGCAGGAAGCCCTTAAATAAAAGGGTGGGGTGGGGGTGGGGTGGGGAGGTAATCTCAAAGTGGTTCTCAAAGCGTCAGGGTAAGAATCGAGCCATCCAAGATGCCAACTTTGTTGCATCAAATGCACTGTCAAACGTCCCGCACAGCTGAGCCGACCCACATTGTTAATTGTGTATGCATGTTATGTTGAGACTGTTTTCTCTCTCTCTCTCTCTCTCTCTCTCTCTCTCTCTCTCTCTCTCTCTCTCTCTCTCTCTCTCCAGGAAGGCCGTGATCTTTAACCCGCCGCCGAAGCTACATGAAAAGATGTGAAACACCGTTTAAAGCGTCATTATTATACATTGATTAAAAAAAATCTATAAAACACAACAAACTAATCTCGTCACGCTTTGGAAGATTCGAACTCTTGAGATTATCCTGAGCACCGGGTAAGTGTAACTCTACCCAGACAGCTGAGGTAGGCTTACGTTTATTGTCAACCCGAAACAATTTCTAAATTTGCGGACCCTGCCATTCGTCGTTCTTAAGCGCATAATAATAATCCCTCGTTAGCGAAGTCATTGTGTGCTCGGATTGATGACTTTTGAATCACTCGGTAATGATGAGGTCAGTGAATCGCGTTATTTCCATTATCTATCTATCTATCCTGTCCCGTAACTCGAAGGTTGTTGGTGCACTAAAGATGATCGTTTAACCAGCGTACTCCATCTTTCTCTGTTCTCAGCAACACTTATGGCTTCGCTCAGTGTCATTCCAGTCCATTCTTGAATGTTGTCCTCCCACCTCTTTTTCGGTCTCCCTCTTCTTCCGCCTCCTGGCAGCGTGCCTTGCAGGATGGTCTTTGCAAGGCCTGATGCTCTGATGATGTGGCCATACCCTCGGAGTTTCAGTTTCTTCACCACTGTGAGCATGTCATCGTGTTGTCCAATGGCTCGTGTGATTGTCTGTCGGACTTTGTCGTTGGTGATGTGCCGGGTATAGGAAATGCCCAGAAGTCTTCTGTAGCACCTCATCTCCATGCTTTATATTCTTCGTTGTAGATCTGCTGTGAGGGTCCATGTTTCGCAAGCGTATAGGAAGATGGAGATGACAAGGGTTTATTTCCATTACGCTGCAAAAATAAAAACAAAACAAGACGTTATGTTATTTTTGACAATTGCCATGGCGCTTGGACAAGATAAGTTTTAATGAAGCAGTTCTACAAATAACAACTGCCTGTATTTGCCGATTTTATTATATTTGGAACTCGAAATGGGAGATTTAGATCTTCTTTTCATTTTTAGCTCTCACTCATTCACTCTCTCTCTCTCTCTTTCTCTCTATTATTATTATTATTATTATTATTATTATTATTATTATTATTATTATTATTATTATTATAATTCTAAGGGTGAAGGATATGGGGAAAAGGGTAGTTGCCTAAAATTGTTTAAAGATAATGATGAAGATGTTAGTGTGATTGTGTGTGCATGTGTGTGTGTGTGAGTGATGTGATTTCCAAGTTAAAGTTAAAGGTTAATTATTATTATGTTAATTTTTTAAGGGACAGATGGGAAGATTAGACTGTATCATTAGTCTAAAATCTTTATCCCTAATAAAAAAGTTTCAAGTTTCTCTAACACTGTCTCTGTCTCTGTCTCTCTCTGTCTCTCTCTGTCTCCCTCTCTCTCTCTCTCTCTCTCTGGCGGTCACACGTTAACCATATCTGTAAAACAATTTCTCAAAACCTCTTCCTCCTAAATAAACTTAGACATTTTGTTGCGGCTGATGCATTAAAATCTTTTTTCTATGCCCACTGTATGTCTCATTTTAATTATGCATCGATTATTTGGTGTAATGCCAGTGACGCTCAAATTAAACATCTAAATAGTCTTCATAAAAGAGCAATCAAGATACTTTATAAATCTTATAATAATATAAATACAGATGCTACAACTAATGAAAAATATCAAGAACTCCGAATATTACCACTTCAAAAACAATTTATATTTAATACAGCTATCCTTATGTTCAAAATCACACACGGAGAAACACCTGCATATCTTGATACATTTTATATTAAGCCAGTTGATAGGCATAGACTGTATAATTATAAACTACCCCTCCCTCGCATTGATTTATACAAAAATATCCTATCGTTTAATGGAGCTAGTGTATGGAACTCTCTCCCTCTGGAGTGTAAACATTGCGACACACTGTTTTCTTTCAAATGTAAAATATGTAGGCATCTGCAAAATTAATTATAAAAGTGATGTATAATAATATATATGACAACACAGTCATTCGTGTAATTATTAACCTATTTATTTATTCACTTTATTATTATTATTATTATTATTATTATTATTATTATTATTATTATTATTATTATTATTATTATTATTATTATTATTATTATTACTATTATTATTATTATTATTATTATTATTATTATTATTAATTTGCTGTGGAACTTGACTTATCTTATTATTATTATTATTATTATTATTATTATTATTATTATTATTATTATTATTATTATTATTATTATAAGGGTGAAGGATATGGGGAAAAGGGTAGTTGCCTCAAATTGTTTAAAGATAATGATGAAGATGTTAGTGTGATTGTGTGTGCATGTGTGTTTGTGAGTGATGTGATTTCCAAGTTAAAGTTAAAGGTTAATTAGTATTATGTTAATTTCTTAAGGGACAGATTGGAAGATTAGACTGTATCATTAGTCTAAAATCTTTATCCCTAATAAAAAAGTTTCAAAGTTAAAAAAGTTTCAAAGTTAAAAAAGTTTCAAAAGTTTCTCTCTCTCTCGGCTCTTTGCAGTCCGTTGGACTTTATAAATATATAACTCTCTCTCTTTCTCTCTCTCTCTCTCTCTCTCTCTCTCTCTCTCTTTCTCTCTCTCTCTCTCTCTCTCTCTCTCTCTCTCTCTCTCTCTCTCTCTCTCTCTCTTAATCTCATCTTTCTCTGTCTTACAGTGGTGGGCATATGTGTTTTTATACAGTGCGTATCCTGGTGGCAAAACAAATTTTCCTCTTTGATGGAATAAAGAATATATTGACTTGACTGACTTGACTTGACTTACATTGGTGAAGCAGGCCTAGAGCAAATTACAGTGTGGAATCGCAGCATCTCCCTTGACCCAAAACAGACTTATCGATTCTTCCCAGCGAGGTTACAATTATTTGCCTTTCTGTAATGAGAAAGACCTTTAGGTTAGTACTTTGCACGCCCTGGCCTCGATTCTATCAAACTGCAGTCTTTGCAGCCCCAAACCGGGCAATTCATTCTTATGCTGTGCCAGTAATTTCTTAGGGTATGGGCGAGGTGTTCGGTGTGAACCTGGCTAGCTCGAGAACGGGTTGCTTGTTGACCTGTCGATCGGGGGCTAAGTGACATTAATCAATTGCCTTAAAAGTCAACTACCACTCTGATTGGTGCCCATCTCATTTTCCTGTATGATTCCACTGCACTAAGCAGAAAGTATGACTGAGAATTTGGTATTACTCTCTCTTTCTCTCTCTCGCTCACTCGCGCTCTCTCTCTCTCTCGCTCACTCGCTCGCTCTCTCAGAATCGTTTTCTCCGACCTTTTGTGTTTTTGAAATATGAAAAACGGGTTTTTACCGGACTGGAAAAACTGTTTTCTACCGGCGATAAGAAGAACATGAATAAGATGAAATCGATGCAGGTTATGAGTGGGCAAAAGAAATCGATGAGGTTGAGGATTGGCGAACACGATGAAATTGAGTTTCTGTGTTATTTCATTGCTGAGCCCCATCAATCACAATTGTTGGCATAGCTTTGAACTTTGGCGAAACTTTTCGCTTCGTGAAAATGTTTTTTTATTGTACCGCTTTACAGGTCCATAACTTGTTTATCTTCTAATTATCTTTTTTGTTTAAAATAGACATTCTGTCGACAATATCATTTATCCATTGTTCGTAAATTTTTATAGGAGCATTGTGAATTTGAATTTATTTCATTGTCAGTTTTTGTGTTTGAGTGTGGATTTTTTTTTAAAGGCATATAGGCTCAGTGGTTACGCTTATGAGGGTGTTTTGGCGAAGTGAGTTTCTTTCCATACATATTTCAACAAACTATTTGTGGACGCTGTTTCTCATTGGCCATTGCCTTGAGAAGATCTCTAAGAGGAAAAAGTGCATTCTGCAAGACCACTTTAGATTAAATTGCTTTGTGCCACATAAATCGGTCGCAAAGGTATATATAACACTTATTAATAAATTCCCCACGAAATCGAACATGTAGTTCAACAATAGGCGATCAATATTATTATTGGATTATTTGTTGTATTTAAACTATATTTTAAAAAAAAAAAAAGAGGGGTAGTGGTTTGCTCAAAGAAAAAATATTTTTTTTTTGACACTTTATTGTCCCTTTTTATCCGTAATGTCTGGGCCGCCTCCACTAGGGGAGGCGTAGTCACAGCCTGTGGCGCGCCTAAACCCAACCTAATGATTACCACTTAGACGTGCACGAAAGCATGGAGTGATTGCGTGTATTTCACCTTTGATTTGAATTTGGGTTGTTGCTAGAAGAAGCTTTGTATACTTATAATTTTCGTTGGTAGATATCGTTGAGAATGTTCTGGAATTACTTGTTTACTATCGACCGAAGCTTCCAGATAGGTCTCGTAATAGCTAGGCGATTTTTATAACCTAAATAAGTGCATTGTTCCGGTGAGGAGTTTTTAATTTGATTGGGTGTTATTGCGTCATACTGGAATGTTCGAATATTTTCTCGATTGCAGAGAGGCTATATAAGTAATGCATTGTCTGCTTGTGGAATGATCTTTGTTAGGATTTTCGGAAAGCGATCTTGTATACAGCTGTTGATGTTTGCTGAATAAAATTTGAAAACTTTATACGACGACTCCTACCTTGTGGCCGAGTGAACAGTCTGCGTGGATAAACGAATTCGAGTTACACATATCAAGGTTCGAGCACTGGGGCTAAATCGGCTATTGATAACACCAATAATAGTAGTTTTTGAAATATTGCTGTGGGGAGCAAACCGGAGTACCAGGAGAAAACCGCCCGAGTCGAAAGTAAATAATATTCGGAGAAACATAACGCCCATGTATGCATATGAGAAAAAAAATAAAATATTGGAGGGAGGAGGGAGCATGATTGAGGGGGTGGATGTAAAATGGAGGGTGATGGTGAGGGGTGAGAGAGAGGGTTTGGGTGCACGAAGACTACAAAATGTTTTTCGTTCAATCGACAAACGAGAAAAGACGGTGACTTCACTGCACTCAAATATTGTTGACACGCGTCCGCATAAACAAGAATAATGATAGTAATACGGAAAATAGCAGCGCCAAGCAATGCCACAGGATAATGCAAACCAATAAAGAGGCGCCGCACAATAATGTAGGATTGTCCATAGTGATCACTGGTGCGGCTGAGAATGACACAACACGACATGTGAAAAGGGACAATGAGGGTTCAATAGCTTGGCCTTCAATTAAATGAATCACCCATTCGCAGTACAATGAATCACCCATTCACAGTACAATGAATCACCCATTCACGGTGACGCAGATAAGCATCCTAACGAAAATAACGCCCAATAAAGCCTATGTTTTTGCTCTCCGCATGAAGTAATATTTTGTTGCTCTGTTCACCGAAAGAAAAAGAAAAACAAGATTTTCTTTTAATTTTTTATCTATTTTGAGACTTGTATTTTTGTCCTCTGCATAAAGGAATAGTATTGTGCTTCCATTCACCCCCAACAGCAAAGATTATATATATATATATATATATATATATATATATATATATATATATATATATATATATTAGTATAAAGGGGCCCATAGAGCGACTTTGGGTCGCCCCATGGGCCCTTGGTACAGTAATTTGGACAAATGGCGACCGAAACCCGGTCGCCCTATGTCTTTGAGCTTTCCTGCCTAGACCCTTCGTCGGAGAAACATGACACTATGCGCTAACTGGGACCCAATGTCTAAAGTTATTCTTGCATTGTAGTGAAGTTCGAGGAATTGACGGTTTGGGAATAGAAGCAAAACAAGTAAACTGAGCCATACGGCGACTTCTGAAAAAAGGGCCCATGTAGCGACCACCTTATTTTGTGAAATAACTTTAGATCCGAGAGGGTTTTTTCAAGGAAAAAATAGTTATAAACTGCTTTTATCTGTACCTAATCACCAGTATCTGAATATGTGTAATATATTATGCTGATTGGGAGAATCACGACGAAGCTGTTTTGAGCAACACATAGGTTTTTGTCTTGCTAGGAGAGAGAGCCCAGGAGAGAGAGCAAGGCATTACGGCAGTACTTCCGCTTTGGACTTGTTGATGGCGGACATGTTTGTATCTGCATTCGTGATATTTTGATGTGAAAGCTTTGTCATCTTCGATTTATATTGTGGTTTGGAGACCTGTTGTGCATTGTGGCCGAGAGTTCTAAATAGTGTCTTGTGTTAGTTCGGAGGGAGGTGGTGGTTCTTCGGTTTTTTGCTATTGGTTTGTGTTACGATGTGGTCCGCCATTGGCATTGGTACTCTACTCTACTGATCTATTCCCAGGACTGATCGACATTATTTCCTGTCGGATATGACTGAGAAATTCCTGTGTGTGACACTTCTGCACTCATTCAGTTTTATTGAACTTTTATCTGTGCTACGGTCTCACAGAAATGTGTGAGTCTCGCCGTCGTGACCTTTGAACTTTTCATTGTGACCTTGCCTTACTATTGTGAGATATGAAAGAAAAATTCTACTTTATATTGACAAGTGACTGGGACACTGTGGATTTGGACGCTTGGTGTGTGTTTGGGCTATTTCTGGCCAAGAACTGTGTCTCCCTCCTGTTTACGTGAGACGGCCTTCCTTTTGCAGTGTGGGTGGTCAGCTTGGCCTACCGTCGTGGTCTGTGAGGGAGACCCACAAGGGAGAGTGTTACGTTCGGCAGCTACCGGCTCTGCAAACGTGTCAACTGGCTTTGTGCATTGATGGTCAGCATCTTTTTTTTTTTTTTTTTTTTTTTTACTTTTAATATGATAATTGCATGTTTTCTTGTAATTGAAGTTCATGAAATTAAAAAATTAAAATTAAACTATTTGATCTTTTGTACCACATCTAAAACTTGTAAGAAAGAAAATAAGACTCAAGTTGAACCCAAATCATCAAAGGTAAAAAATTCTAGTAGTAGTAGTAGTAGTAGTAGTAGTAGTAGTAGTAGTAGTAGTAGTAGTAGTAGTAGTAGTAGTAATAATAATAATAATAATAATAATAATAATAATAATAATAAGCAGAAGAGGAAGAAGTAGAAGAAGAATTATAATAATGATAATAATAATAATAATAATAATAATAATAATAATAATAATAATAATAATAATAACAATAATAACAGCAACAATAATAAGTTATTATTATTATTACTATTATTAGTACATGTACCATTATTACTACTATTATTATTAACAGCAAGAAGCAGAAAGCATTAAACAATATCACTATCAGGATATATTTTGAGCATAATATAAAAAAAGCTCATAAAACAATTTTTTTCACTGTCATGAGAAATGATTGAGATGAATATATAAATAAAATGAAATTAAAATAAATTATTACATCTTTTAATTCACAAAGAATACAGATTAGAACATTATAAAAAAATTGGGAACATACATCAACACTCACAACATCTACAACATAAAATAAGATGAAATTATGTAACAAAAATAAATTAAATATAAATTAAATTAATAAAACAAAACAAAACTGACATTTAAAACAAAATGAAAGAAAATTAGAACCCTTGTTTTAATGCATTGATGGTCAGCATCTACCGGCACTGCCATTCCTTTTAGAGTCCTTGGCTCCTTGTAAGACGGTGGGTGTGATACCTTATCTTTTAAATTTATTTGTAGGATAGGGTAAATAGGAAAATTTTAAAGTTGGAAATTTTAGATCAAGGTCCTGACTAGGATTTTATCGTTTTGTCCTGGCCCGCGGTCTGGTAGCTTAGTTTGGGTGTTTTTTGTTTTACTAGTTGAGAGTTTTAGATTTTAATTATTGATTTAAAATAAAGTCTTTTTCTTCTTATTGTTGTTGACTTAGTAGAGTGTTTAAGAGACATTTTGGCGGCCCTGTCCACACATGTTACACGAGATGTCCTGGTTCAGGTTTAGCGGTTGACTCCCAGCCAGGCGTGGCCTCTCCGCCTCTGTCCTACAGTCAGGTTGCCTCAAAATGACTCAGTCGGGTCGAGAAAGACTGTCGATTTTGCAATGGAACATCAGAACGGTTACAGATAAGTGGTGCTCTTTGACGCCTACATTCGAGATCATGGTCCCTTTGGGGGGTCGTGATGCTGCGCAGTCTGTGGTGGTGGCGCCTAGATCTGTGTCAAGTAGTGCCAAGTGGTGGGGTATCAATATCCGGTCCCCCTGTTATGGGCATCAAAGGAGGTGCGGGTAAGGTTAGTGTGGCCACTTATGTTGTCTGTCCTATGATAATGAGTGATTGTCCAGTCCTCATAAGGAAAAAGTGGAAACAGACCAATTTTATTTTTCATAGAAACTTATAATTAGTTCTATTTTAAAGGTAACTGCAATACCTATGATGGCTATCTCAGTATCTGAATATGAAAATGATTAAAAGAGGCAAACATCACTATTTTCACAGTGTATAAATTATCATTGGTTTTAAAACAAAGAAGGCATAATATATCCTGAATATCAGTACTTCAGATTGTTGGAGCGCCCGCGCCATTGGCGCATATTTTATCAGAATGGCGCGTAACAGTCAACGTGAATGCGCCAGCCTGGCGTGTCATAAAAATCAAGAAGGACTAGGTGAACATACGATACGAATACCTTTGATTGTCAATTACCCATCTTTTTGAAAATTGACACATCATTTTGCATGGCCATGGGTCATTGGGCCCATGATGTCTGAAAACAATCTGAAGCACTGAATATAAAGGTTGTCTCCAGATCTTGTTGTTTCAAGTTGTATGTATAGGTACAATTATGCACCGAGTACATGTATGTATCTCCAATCTTCGTTTTGCGGATGATATTGATGGTTTGGCTGGAGAGGAACAAGAACTTGAACAGCTTGTACAGAGGCTTGACACCACCTCCAGAGCTTATGGAATGGAAATAAGTGCAGAGAAGACCAAAATGATGACCAACAACACCAATGGCATCAACACGGACATCAAAGTACAAGGCCAATCCCTCAACACAGTGCACAGCTTCAAATATTTAGGAGCCATTGTGTCAGACAATGGGTCTCGACAGGAAGTCCTCTCCAGGATCGCACAAACAACTGCTGCCCTGACAAGGTTGAAGCCCATTTGGAAAGACAGAACCATCAGTCTACATTCCAAAGTAAGACTGCTGCGCTCTCTGGTCATCTCCATCTTCCTATATGCTTGCGAAGCATGGACCCTCACAGCAGATCTCCAACGAAGAATACAAAGCATGGAGATGAGGTGCTACAGAAGACTTCTGTGCATTTCCTATACCCAACACATCACCAACGACGAAGTCCGACAGACCATCACACAAGCCATTGGACAACACGATGACCTGCTCACAGTGGTGAAGAAACGGAAACTCCGATGGTATGGCCACGTCACCAGATCATCAGGCCTTGCAAAGACCATTCTGCAAGGCACAGTGCAAGGAGGTAGAAGAAGGGGGAGACCGAAAAAGAGGTGGGAGGACAACATTCGAGAATGGACTGGTTTGACACTGAGCGAAGCCATGAGGGCTGCTGAGGACAGAGAAAGATGGAGTATGCTGGTTAAACGATCATCTGTGGTGCCCCTACGACCTTCGGGTTATGGGACAGGATAGGATAGGATAGGACATGTATGTATGACATGTATGCATAACAGTTACTATTCAAATGATAAAATTGTTTACAAAATTATTCTTAGCATTTCTAAAGACTAGAAAAAAAGTAGAATAACTGTACACTGTACAGCAAGTGCAATGTGCATTGTAAGTGTTTATACACATCTACGCTATGCCTTTTTTTGCACACATCTGCAAGAAAAAAGCACCGTCTTATGGTAAAGTGTAACTGTACACAAACAAAGGAATAATATTCCCTGTAAAATGATTTCGAAAAAAGGAGAAAAAAAAAAGACAAAAATGTACAGTGAATACAAAATGAATTGTTCCTCAAAACAATAGCTGCATAAGACAATGATAAACACATCACAAGAGTAAAGTACATGCATTTGTTGTTATTAGCCTTTTAAACTTATGTTTGTTTGTGATGCTAATGTGATACTTATATATACTCTTTTTATAAGCACTTTTTACTCATTATGCTTTTATGTATGCAAGTGATGGTCAGCACAATGAACTGTGCGCTATAAATGTAATGTTATTATTATTATTATTATTATTATTATTATTATTATTATTATTATTATTATTATGTAATGTTATTATTAGGACTACATGTATTATAATTAGCTGATTGCGCCGGTTTCCTATGCCGAAGGTCGCGGGTTCGATTCCTGCATGGGGCGGACGTATGTGATTTAAGTACGAGACTATTGAGGTCACCGAAGGTTTTCTCCGGGCACTCCGGTTTCCTCCCTCCCTTCAATAATGGTACAGGATGCAGTCAATATAAAAATTTCAAAAATAAACATTTGAATTTCTTCCGTCTTCTAATAGCGATCTCCCTCCCTTTACACCACCTGTTTGAGTGGTGGATGTGTATTTGGTGTGTGTGAGGGTGGATGAGACAGGTGAGCATGTATGTTGGTATAGATCGCCGCGCTTTGAACCTGATTGATTTGGGGAAAGGCGCGTATATAGCATCCTGTATTATTATTATTAAACTTGGAAGATAACATGATATAGCCCTGAGATCACTTGGCATGGTGGACTGGGCTTGTCTCATATCATAATGTACTACTAATAATAATAGTTATAATAATAATAATAATAATAATAATAATAATAATAATAATAATAATAATAATAATAAAGTTCCAGCCATAGTTATCTTATGATCAACAATGAAGTAATGATTTGAATGGCCTATTCTAATATGTTTTATGCAGTATCTATTTTTAGTATATAAGCTAAAGACATGATAATAATATTCATCCGTTTTCAAACAATGTTACAATTTTACACTGAAATACAATTAGCATCTTGTTTATTTGGCCTACAATGTTTACAACTTAAATGCCATCTGTTACCATAAGAATGCTGAATTTATTCATGTTCTAGTCCTATCCTATCCTATCCTGTCCCGTAACCCGAAGGTCGTAGGGGCACCACAGATGATAGTTTAACCAGAATACTCCATCTTTCTCTGTCCTCAGCAGCCCTGATGGCTTCGCTCAGTGTCAAACCAGTCCATTCTCGAATGTTGTCCTCCCATCTATTTTTCGGTCTCCCTCTTCTTCTACCTCCTTGCACTGTGCCTTGCAGAATGGTCTTGTCAAGGCCTGATGATGTGGTGACGTGGCCATACAATCGGAGTTTCCGTTTCTTCACCACTGTGAGCAGGTCATCGTGTTGTCCAATGGCTTGTGTGATGGTCTGTCGGACTTCGTCGTTGGTGATGTGTTGGGTATAGGAAATGCCCAGAAGTCTTCTGTAGCACCTCATCTCCATGCTTTGTATTCTTCGTTGTAGATCTGCTGTGAGGGTCCATGCTTCGCAAGCATATAGGAAGATGGAGATGACAAGGGAGCGCAGCAGTCTTACTTTGGAATGTAGACTGATGGTCCTGTTTTTCCAAATGGGCTTCAACCTTGTCATGGCAGCAGTTGTTTGTGCGATCCTGGAGAGGACTTCCTGTCGGGACCCATTGTCTGACACAATGGCTCCCAAATATTTGAAGCTATGCACTGTGTTGAGGGATTGGCCTTAGACTTTGATGTCCGTGTTGATGCCATTGGTGTTGTTGGTCATCATTTTGGTCTTCTCTGCACTTATTTCCATTCCAAAAGCTCTGGAGGCTGTGTCAAGCCTCAGCACCAGCTGTTCAAGTTCTTGTTCCTCTCCAGCCAATCCATCAATGTCATCCGCAAAACGAAGATTGGAGATTGCTCTACCCCCTATGCTGACTGTGCCTTCGTGATCTGCAAGAGCATCTAACATGATGCGCTGTAGGAAGATGTGGAAGAGTGTTGGAGAGAGTAGGCATCCTTGACGCACACCAATTGTTGTTGTGAACCAGTTCCCGATGACGCTGTTATGGAGGACTGCACTGTTAGCCTGGTCATACAGGCTTTTGATGACTTCTATAATTTTAGGGCTGATGTTGTACACTTTCATTGTTGCCCATAGAGCTGCATGCCAGACTCGGTCAAACGCCTTCTTGAAGTCTATGAGCACATGATATAGATGTTGTTGGTGCTGTAGGTATTTCTCACAGCTTATTCTGAGGTTGAAAATCTGTTCAGTGGTACTTCGCCCTGCCATGAATCCTGCTTGTTCTTCAGCTATGATTTGTTCAGCTTGGGGTTTCAATCTGTTGAGTATTATTTTCAGGAGGACCTTGCTAGGATGGCTGATGAGGCTGATGGTGCGGTAATTTTCACACTCCTGAAGGTTACCTTTTTTGGAAAGAGTGATGACAAGCGACTGGGTCCATGGTGTAGGCCACTCCCCACTCTGCCAGATCTTGTTACAGATAATGCTGAGGGCATCAATCATCGCTTCTCCTCCTGCTTGTAGCAGTTCCGCTGGTATGTTCACTCCCGCTGACTTCCCTTTCTTCAGCGATTGCACTGCTGCCTCAACTTCTTCCCGGAGAATTGGGAGGATTTCTTCTTCTTCTCTGTTCTCAGGACATGCTAGAACTGATGTGTCTCCATTTGGTGTATGGTTGTAAAGGTCAGAGCAGTACTCTGTCCATCTGTCCAAGACTTCTTGTTCTTCTGTAAGGCATATGCCAGACTTGCTTTGGATCGTGGAGACTTTGGGCTGTTTAACACTTGCCAGCCGCTTCACAGTCTGGTAGGCCTTCTTGCTGTTGTTCTTGTTCAGACTGTTCTCTATTTCCTGGCATTGATCTTCTATCCAGTTTTCCTTTGCTGTGCGCATGCCTTTTCAGATGTCATTGTTGATTTTTCGGTAGGTGTTCTTTTTCTTTTTTAACTCTCTTCGTTTATCACACAGATCCAAACGTTCAGGTGTGATCCACGGCTTCTTCTTTGGTCGGTGCGTGCCAAGGATCTCAGTGGCGGCATCTGTTACAGCTGAGTTGAAGGTAGTGGTCATGGTGTTGACATCTACTTCGCCAGCCCCCAAAATGAGCAGTGGTGCAAATTTCCCTCCAATTGTGGCCTGAAATAGTTCTGCCACCTCTGGGTCTTGCAGTTTGTCCAGGTCGAACTTCAGCCTAGTGCACTTTGCTGTATTTACTCACTTCAAATGGAGCCGGATAGACATCATCACGGAATCGTGGTCACTTCCGATGTCTGCTCCTGGAAAAGTGCGTGTCCTGCCAATGTTGATGCTTGATCTGAAGCGTTTCTTGACCTTGATGTAGTCGATCTGGTTATGATGCTCCCCGCCGGGACTGTGCCATGTCCATCGTCTGGATTTTTTGTGGAGACCAAGCGTGTTTGCCAGTACCAGATTGTTGTATCTGGCAAACTCCAATAGCCTCAGACTCCTGTCATTTGTCTCATTGTTGCAGTGGGGTCCACATGTGTCTCCCAGTTGTGGTGCGCATCTTGACAAACCTTGGCATTCCAGTCGCCTTGCACTATGACTATGTCCTTCTTCGGCACTTGGTCAAGAGCCGCCTGTAGATTTTCATAAAAATCCTCCACTTCGCTGTCTTCATAGTTTGATGTTGGGGCATAGGCCTGGATGATGGTAATGTTGAAAGGGGTTGCTCTCAGACGGATGGTAATGAGTCTACTGGAGACTGGGCGGCAACCCATGACAGTGGCTAGAATGTTCTTGTGGACCAAGAATCCAACGCCGTGTTCGTGCCTGTCAACTCTACCGCTGAAATAGAACTTGTGGCCTTTGTCAGTCGTTGTTTCACCTAGGTCTTTCCAGCGCAGTTCGCTGATACCTAGAATGTTCCATCGATAGTGGTCCAGCTCGTGGGCCAGTTCTTCTAATTTTCCTTCCGCAGTTAGGGTCCTGACATTCCAGGTTCCTATGACGATGTTGTTTCTCGTGCGGATCTTGCTAATTTGTAGTTTTAAATTTCATGCTACTTTTGTTTTGTATGTCTACATTTAAATGTATACACAGTTATGATTCAATTGATGTTGTGCTGTGGATTGTGGTTTAAAATTAAAAGCTAATGCTCACTGTCTCGAAAATGATCCCCATCATTATACTATAGACTGTATTAAAAATACTGGTCAACAATATATTGTGTAGGCCTAACTGCTGTTAGCCTAACCTTCCTAGCATACAATATGGCATTAATGAACTGATAAAGAAGTTAATTATCTTTTTCTTTTGAAGCACTGAAGCAGCCCTAAATACAAACTAAATCAGCTGGTACGAAATGCCTAGGCTAATAAAGTTATGCCTTAGGTTATGAAAACCAAGAATTGTTATAATTTAAATGTAAAACAAAGATAAATTTAGTCAACACGACAACCCGTCAACAGTTACAACACTAACAGTCTTCACAGTTCAGACATAAGATAAAATTAATGATGCAATACCCCTTGGGGTCAATCTCATGAGCAATCTTGCCACTGTAGATTGTTCTAACCTATAAAGGGAAAGTGAAAGCCCCAGTTGAAAACCTGTCTTTCCTTTATAGGCAAGACTGATTCACTGCGGCAACAGTTTCCCCCGTTGGAGTGCCGGGGGTTTCAGTATAAATAGTATCTCCACTTTTTGGAAATTTAGTGCTTTAAATTTCCACTGTCGCTGTCTTCCTCATTTGCTCTTCGCTAGATCAATGACCTACCTTTTTTCTTGAAAACTCTTCCTGGACAAGACTCCTTGTTTGTGTATGAGGTCTGTTTGATCAGCTTGGGAGTGTTGGATGCTTTCTGCCGGGTGGTCACTAGGGCTTCCTATGATGATATTATTTCGCAATGTAGGCATTTTATATGTATGTGTTTTGTTGATAATCTATAATGATGTTTGTATTCTATTTTGTTTTTGTAACCGGGGGTTCGAGCAGTTGGGGTAAAGCCTCAGCCGTCCCCTGCGTGGGATGTCTTTATTGTAAAGTGACTGGCCGGTGGAGGGCATTCAATTTTCCCATTAGGGTTGTTTCAGCAGATCTTTTATACGGATCAGGGGTTGTCCGGTCCTGATTTGGCTCGGAAGAGTCTGCTGACCTAAAGCAACAATCAATCAATCAATCAATCAATGATGCAATGGAATTGTGAATGATCGAATTGCCACATGGCAAATAATAGACCTAAATGAAATTATTTATTTGAATAAATAACGAATCGAATGGAAGTTCTACTGTGCTACTTGTAGTAACTAAGAAGGTTCTAGTATTACTATTACTATTTATATAGTATTACTACGTCATCTTTAGGAAATCTGAAAAAGGATTTCCCCTTGCAGCTTAACTTGTTTCTAGCGTTGGTACAATTAACAGCGCTGCAGAAACCACCTCCCGGCTTTATCCAGTCACCGGAATAACTCTTTCCTCCCAGTTTTGCGATTTTTTATTGTCTTCCTTCTCTCATTATAGTAGAAGCTGTCTGGTAACACATATTTCACATGAAGACAAAAGAAAGAACAACAATATAAAAAAAATTATTAAAATTTGGGGAAGAAATTTAAGCAATAACCTGAAAATAGTAACCTGCATGATGCGTGTCACAAGTGCATGAAAATTACCAAAAAAAGTGCAAAGCAAGATAAGAAGAAAAAAAACTACAATATTAGAGATAAGATGAAATAAGTGTCAAGCAAGCACACACACAAATAATCGGCTTTGTTTTTTTGTTTTTAATCATGTTGCACCATAAGGCAAAATACTAAATATGTAAAAAAGAAAAATAATGTCCTCGTCAGTCCAATTTTGCTTCTATAATTTTACATATTATATATCACTTTTGAGCACAAGTACCTCATCTGGGATGCTGGGGAGAAGTGGAAAGAAATGACTTTATTGCTAAATAATAATAATATCATAGGAAGAGTTGGTGACTATTTGGCAGAAAGCGTCTAATATTCCCAAACTGACCCAACAGACCTCATACACAACTGTGGATTTTTGGAAGAAAGTAGGTGACTGGTCTAGCGAAGAAGAAGATAGTACATGTATAGTAGATAGAACAGAATAGGAATAAGAAAGAAGACAGCGACAGTGGGAATTTAAAGCACTACATTTCCAGAAAGTTGGGATACTATTTATACTGAAACCCCCCGGCACCTCAACGGGTGGATTTTTATATGAAGTGTGCGAGCCATTTACGCTTTGCCTTCTAGTTATTTGCATATTATTTGTATTATTATATAATTGCATTTCTTTTTATGCCGCAGCCTCTGCAAAACTGAAGACCATGAAAGAACCGTCGACATCAGCGTCTGCAGCTTATGCTAAAGCAGCAGCAGTGTCTGCAGCAAAAGCTGCTGCGTCATTTGCCACTGGAACGACAGCTAAAGCATCTTCATCAACCTTTGCAGTAAAAGCTACAGCATCAGCATCTGAAGGAAAACCAACGGCCTCGTCATCATCGACTGCAGCAAAATCCACTGCCTCATCATTGGCGTCTAGAATAACAGCTAAGCCTAAGGCATCCTCATCAACATTTGGAACAAAAGTTACAGCATCAGTGGCTGAAGGAAGAGGAAGAGCAACTGCCTCATCATCATCTGCAGCAGAAGCTACTGACTCAGCATCAGTGGCTGAAGGAAGAGGAAGAGCAACTGCTTCATCATCACCTGCAGCAGAAGCTACTGCCTCAGCATCAGTGGTTGAAGGAAGAGGAAGAGCAACTGCCTCGTCATCATCTGCAGCAGAAGCTACTGCCTCAGCATCAGTGGCTGAAGGAAGAGGAAGAGCAACTGCCTCGTCATCATCTGCAGCAGAAACTACAGCCTCAGCATCAGTGGCTGAAGGCAGAGGAAGAGCAACTGCCTCGTCATCCTCTGCAGCAGAAGCTACTGCCTCAGCATCAGTGGCTGAAGGAAGAAGAGCAACTGCCTCATCATCATCTGCAGCAGAAACTATTGCCTCAGCATCAGTGGCTGAAGGAAGAGGTGTTCGGGTTATCCTGTAGGCCTATTCAGCGACACGAGTGCCGAGCGTAGTAGCACACTAGTAGGCCTATAATTTGCCGGCACGCACTGCGAAGTTGACGATTTCCCAACTTTGAAGCACCAAAGCAGCTAAACATTACATGTTATAGGCCTGAAGAAAATTGGGCTTGGAGTATAACATATGAAGGGGTTACCTGTCAAAAATCAGCTTTCTGGTATCAATATTGGCTTCACTTTGAGACTCCAAAGTTGTCAATTTCTTCAATTCCAAAACGTTGCCAAAAAACCACCAACATTCGCCATTTTCAAACCTTAATAACTGTGTACCTATTTGTCCTATGGGAAAAAAAAATATCACTGTGTTCAGAATAAAAAGATCTATGTAAATACTTTAGTGTCCAAACTGAGTTAAAGAAAATCAAAAATCACTTTGGAGTACCTAGTGATAGTCGAAATAGGTTCTGAAATATTTCTTTTCAAACAAACACCATTTGCCATTTTCAAACATTAATAACTTTGTACCTATTTGTCCTATGGGGAAAAAAATATACCACTGTGTTCAGAATAAAAAGATCTATGTAAATACTTTAGTGTCCAAACTGAGTTAAAGATAATAAAAAAATCACTTTGGAGTACCTAGCGATAGTTGAAATAGGTTCTGAAATATTTGTTTTGCACAGACAGATGTACGGACGGGAATTGTTTTTAAATGTAATTTTGGCTTATTTATGACCCATCTTGCACAATCACATATGTGGCCAAAAAAAATTTTAGACTCGCACTATTATATGTCACATTGCTTACTTGATCTAAATGAGTCAGTCATCAGCTTAAAGCGCTTCAAACATATTGTGAACCTTGTTTCTATACTTGTTTCTTTCGTTGAACACTTTGGTTTTGATCAGTTCAATCTTTTTCTTCTCAGTCATTTCTGTGTTGGGGAAAACATCATTTGTGCGCAAAAATTCATCCACAGCTTTTACACCATGCAGAGGTCCTTTAGAACCAGTCCCCCTTATAGTAATGTAATCCTGAAGGTAAGAACACACTTTACTGGCATCATCCTCACTCCACGATAGTTATCGTCTTTCACATCTGGTTTCAGACTTCTTAATCAAGTTACTAGCAGCTGACTCCGACTTCTCTGGATTGGGCAACACAAAGCTTGTATCATCTTGACTGTGCTGTAGATCTTGGTTCAGTAAATTTCTTGGAAGCATAAATTCAGCATCTACAACATTGCCTTCATTTTCTGTGGTAGATTCTGTTGTGGAGCAATATGCTTGTGTCTGATTTGTTACATGTTTGCCGTGGTTGTCCAACTTGTCCAGAAAACCACCCACTCTTGTTAGCTCTCTGACAGCAAGAGGGCATTAGTAAACATTCTTGTTAATTTCTGCCGAGTGCCCCATATGTCTATACCATGTTTCTTGCTCTTCTTCAGGCAGATCTTGAAGAGCAAAGATTGTTGAGGCACGATGTCTAAACCTATCTGCTATCAACAGGTGTGGTTTTTCTAGTTCTCCCTTCAATGCAGCTGAGACAGTCTTAACACAAACATATCCATTTGCATGATCCAGTGTTCCAGCTGTATGTGGAAACAAGTAGATATTTTCTTCAGCAATGCTGCATTTGCTTCTTTCAGAAACTAGCTTCCTCAAAGCTTGGAGTGTGTCACTGGGAATGAGAACTGGTACAAGTTTCTTGCTGCTTTTGCCTTCTTGGTAGGCAAGCTTGTATTTGTCAACAAGAGACCTTTCAAGTGGATCTGAAATATTTTCAACAAGATTTGTGTCCACCCAGTGATCATCTTCTGCCTCATACACTGTTTTAAGGTCAGCCTTGCTGGCTCACCACCTCGTCTTACGATCAAATTCCTCATCTCAACAAAGTCATGAACATCCCAGATTTTGATTTCATTTTCCAACATGGTTTTCATTTTGTTTATGATGTATTCTCTGAGCTTTTTAACATCGTTTTCCAGTGGCAAGTCACAAGGCTTTCAAAGTGAATTTCTTCTCTGCTCGCAAGTCAACAATGCTCTATAAAATATAAACTCCCAGTTCAGATCAAATACTGCTTGAAAGCGGTCCAATTCAGCAGTTTTTTCTTCATCATACACTTGGGCGTAATGACCTCTCATCACGCTTTCAAAGTGAATTTCTTCTCTGCTCGCAAGTCAACAATGCTCTATAAAATATAAACTCCCAGTTCAGATCAAATACTGCTTGAAAGCGGTCCAATTCAGCAGTTTTTTCTTCATCATACACTTGGGCGTAATGACCTCTCATCACTTTGATGGTTTTCTTGATCAAGTATCCAAGAGCCACTTTCATCCCAGCCTTCATTGTATTGTTCTCTGTTCTAGTCACGTTTTCAATGGCCACTGTCAGAGCATCAAAGTGTTCTCTGTATAGCATGTCTTCGCCTGTAATATTATGCAAGGAAACTCTCCGCATCTCAAGGATTAAGTTTCCCATCATCCTCATATCACTCATAATGTTTCTTCACTCTCTGCGAGCTGATTTGGCCCAAAGTTTTTGCCCAAGAAGCAAGATAACTTTATCAGTACAACAAAGATTTCCCACTTCGTCATCTCTTAAGCGTTTCAGAACACTCTGTTGAAATTCATCAGGAACTTTCATAGAAGGAACTCTTGAAAAGTCAATAGTGTCAGCTTCTGTGCTATTAGACCGTGGACAGTGCAATTTTTTGTGTCTTTTAATTTTGTTCTTGCTGAAAAATCCTTTGCACCCTCCACACATAACAACTCGGGCATACCCTTGATTCCTTTCTCTAATTAGTGAGGAACTTGAATCATCCTGCTGCATTGCAACATTTTTCTGGTAGATACCCTCTTTGCGTATGTTGCCAAAGATGCACCTTTTCTCAACAGACGGCAGTTTCAAGGCTGCTGCAATGCTCGTTTCTTCCGAGTGCTGGCCCTTTAGGTGTCTTGCTAACTGAGCTTGAAACTGTCCACAAAACATGCAAGGTCGCTTTGGTTTGTTAGTTTTTGCATTTGTTTTAGGTGATGAGGCAGTTGCATCGCTTTCTGAGGCCCATGCTGGTGCTCCAGTGGTTGATGATGACGAAGTAGCTTCTGCTGCAGATGATGAGGCAGTTGCTCTTCCTCTTTTCTCATTCCTGCTCTGTTCTATCAATCTGCTATACTATCGTCTTCTTCGCTTTACCAGTCATCTACCTTTTTTCTTGAAAACTCTTCCGGGACAAGACTCCTTGTTCGTGTATGAGGTCTGCTGGATCAGCTTGGGAATGTTGGACGCTTTCTGCCAGGTGGTCACTAGGGCTTCCTATGATGTTATTATTTAGCAATGTAGGCATTTTATATGTATGTGTTTTGTTGATAATTTATAATGATGTGTGTATTCTATTTTGTTTTTGTAAACGGGGGTTTGATTATTTGGGGTGAAGCCTCAGCCGTCCCCTGCGTGGGATGTCTTTATTGTAAAGTGACTGGCTGGTGGAGGGCATTCAGTTTTCCCACTAGGGTTGTTTCAGCAGATCTTTTATGCGGAATGGGGGTTGTCCGGTCCTGATTTGGCTCGGAAGAGTCCGCTGGACCTAAAGCACCAATTATGTAATGTAATTATGTAATGAATGGTACTATTGAATAGATTTTTTTTTGCGGGGGGAGGGGGGGGGGTGGGCATTGATGTATAGAAAAATAACATTTTATATAGCTAAATGCTTGATCTGAATTTAATTACTGTGGACTACGTGGATTGAAAAAAACATTAATACAGTATTTAAACTTTAGTTACCTATGAATCGTAAATTTAGAAACACTTTGTGTTGAGCCCTTTGATGTAAAAGTTTGCTTAACAGAAGTGAGAAACGTTCATACATCATACCGTGAAAATGTAATAAGTATTAAACCCTTGTAAGAGAGTGCTGAGTCTATTATTGCAAATGAGAATGAAGTGAAACAGCAAATGATCAGTTGATACATAACTTGCATTGAGGCTGCTGCTATGTTAATAGAAAAAGTGTAGAAAAAAATGTATTGAAAAACTTTCAAGTATGCTGCTAAAATCTTGGAATACAAAGTTTGGATGACGTTTATTTTATGAACTATTATTGAATGACTATTACAAATATAGGGGTAACGTGATTTTGATGTAAGATATAATTTTCTTAAATGTATGCATATGGTCGGTATCCCCCGATGGGGTGCCGGGGGTTTCAGTATAAATAGTATCCCCACTTTCTGGAAATTTAGTGCTTTAAATTCCCACTGTCGCTGTCTTTCTCATTTGCTCTTTCTCATTCCTGCTCTGCCCTATCAATCTGCTATACTATCTTCTTCTTCTTCGCTAGATACCCCCGTTGGGGTGCCGGGGGTTTCAGTATAAATAGTATCCCCACTTTCTGGAAATTTAGTGCTTTAAATTCCCACTGTCGCTGTCTTTCTCATTTGCTCTTTCTCATTCCTGCTCTGTTCTATCAATCTGCTATACTATCGTCTTCTTCGCTAGACCAGTCTCCTACCTTTTTTCTTGAAAATTCTTCCGGGACAAGACTCCTTGTTTGTGTATGAGGTCTGTTGGATCAGCTTGGGAATATTGGACGCTTTCTGCCAGGTGGTCACTAGGGCTTCCTATAATGTTATTATTTTGCAATGTAGGCATTTTATTTGTATGTGTTTTGTTGATAATTTATAATGATGTTTGTATTCTATTTTGTTTTTGTAAACGGGGGTTCGATAAGTTGGGGTGAAGCCTCAGCCGTCCCCTGCGTGGGATGTCTTTATTGTAAAGTGACTGGCTGGTGGAGGGCATTCAGTTTTCCCACTAGGGTTGTTTCAGCAGATCTTTTATGCGGATTGGGGGTTGTCCGGTCCTGATTTGCCTCGAAAGAGTCCGCTGGACCTAAAGCAACAATTATGTAATGTAATGTAATGTAATGTCTTCGCTAGATCAGTGACCTACCTTTTTTCTTGAAAACTCTTCCTGGACAAGACTCCTTGTTTGTTTATGAGGTCTGTTGGATCAGCTTGGGAATGTTGGACGCTTTCTGCCGGGTGGTCACTAGGGCTTCCTATGATGTTATTATTTAGCAATATAGGCATTTTATGTTTTGTTGATAATTTATAATGATGTTTGTATTCTATTTTGTTTTTGTAACCGGGGGTTTGATTATTTGGGGTAAAGTTGAAAACCTGTCTTTCCTTTATAGGCATGACCGATTCACTGCGGCAACAGTACCCCCGTTGGAGTGCCTGGGGTTTCAGTATAAATAGTACCCCCACTTTCTGGAAATTTAGTGCTTTAAATTCCCACTGTCGCTGTCTTTCTCATGTGCTCTTTCTCATTCCTGCTCTGTCCTATCAATCTGCTATACTATCTTCTTCTTCGCTAGATCAGTGACCTACCTTTTTTCTTGAAAACTCTTCTTGGACAAGACTCCTTGTTTGTGTATGAGGTCTGTTGGATCAGCTTGGGAATGTTGGACGCTTTCTGCCGGGTGGTCACTAGGGCTTCCTATGATGTTATTATTTAGCAATATAGGCATTTTATATGTATTTGTTTTGTTGATAATTTATAATGATGTTTGTATTCTATTTTGTTTTTGTAACCGGAGGTTTGATTAGTTGGGGTAAAGCCTCAGCCGTCCCCTGCGTGGGATGTCTTTATTGTAAAGTGACTGGCCGGTGGAGGGCATTCAATTTTCCCACTAGGGTTGTTTCAGCAGATCTTTTATGCGGATCAGGGGTTGCCTGGTCCTGATTTGGCTCGGAAGAGTCCGCTGGACCTAAAGCAACAATCAAACAATCAATCAATATTTGGGGTAAAGCCTCAGCCGTCCCCTGCATGGGATGTCTTTATTGTAAAGTGACTGGCCGGTGGAGGGCATTCAATTTTTCCCCTAGGGTTGTTTCAGCAGATCTTTTATGCGGATCGGGGGTTGTCCGGTCCTGATTTGGCTCGGAAGAGTCCGCTGGACCTAAAGCAACAATCAATCAATCAATCAATATTTTGTTTTTGTAAACGGGGGTTCGATAAGTTGGTGTGAAGTCTCAGCCGTCCCCTGCGTGGGATGTCTTTATTGTAAAGTGACTGGCTGGTGGAGGGCATTCAGTTTTCCCACTAGGGTTGTTTCAGCAGATCTTTTATGCGGATTGGGTGTTGTCCGGTCCTCATATGGCTCGGAAGAGTCCGCTGGACCTAAAGCAACAATTATGTAATGTCTTTATACTATCTTCTTCTTCGCTAGACCAGTCACCTACCTTTTTTCTTGAAAACTCTTCCGGGACAAGACTCCTTATTTGTGTACGAGGTCTGTTGGATCAGCTTGGGAATATTGGACGCTTTCTGCCAGGTATTCACTAGTGACTAGGGCTTCCTATGATATTATTTAGCAATGTAGGCATTTTATATGTATGTGTTTTGTTGATAATTTATAATGATGTTTGTATTCTATTTTGTTTTTGAAAACGGGGGTTCGATAAATTAGAGTACAGCCTCAGCGTCCCCTGCGTGGGATGTCTTTATTGTAAAGTGACTGGCTGGTGGAGAGCTTTCAGTTTTACCACTAGGATTGTTTCGGCAGATCTTTTATGCAGATCAGGGGTTGTCCGGTCCTGATTTGGCTCAGAAGAGTCTGCTGGTTCTAAAGCAATAATCCTGTAATGTAATGTAATTTGTGTGTGAGGTCTGTCGGATCAGCTTGGGAATAGTGAACGCTTTCTGCCAAATAGTCGTTATGACTTTCTATGGTATTATTATTTAGCAATGTAGACATTTTATATGTATGTGTTTTCATAATACTTTATAATATAATTTCATAATATTTTATCATGGAATGATCTGTATAAACTGTAAACTCATTACCATTGCTTGATTTGTACCTTTGTGAAATAGGAGTATGCTGTGTGTGTGTGTGGGTGTGGGTGTGTGTGTTTTGTGTTGTGGTGTTTGTAGATCTGGATGTGAAGCCTAACATTCTTAATAATTCTCATTTTATTTAATGCTGTTAAATTGTTTTAATGCTGCATTTTGTTTTACTTGCAGGGTGTGTTTGACTCCATAACTTTATATGACTGATGAGTGATGTATGTTTAACACTGGGTTTACCTATCCTTTAGTACATATATATGTTGTATGCCAATGAAGTGTATGACACGATGAATGCATGTGTTACTGTGCAAGAAAGGATGTATTTCATTGTCGCCATGCCACACCAAAATCCTTGTAACGTTTTTACTTGGTTAATAAATATTCTTATCCTTATCCTTTATCTTATAATGTTTATATTCCATTGTGTTTTTGGAAACAGGGATTCGATAAATCAGAATAAAACATCGGCATCCCTGCATGGGATGCCTTTATTGTAAAGTGACCGGCTAGTGAAGTCCCTTCAGTGTTGTTACCATTAGGGTTGTTTCAGCAGATCTTTTATCAGGGGTGAGTCCTCTTTCACCAAAGTTGTGGTTTTGATTTGGCTGTTTGCTGAACAAGTAATTATAATAGAATTTAAAAGATGAAATAAAGGATTTTATTGTTTCACTTTATTCCAATTGTTTGCTCTTGTTTTATGAATTTTGTTTAATGCGTTTTGTAACTAATGTTACACTTGTGATAGATGTGTGTGAGAATGGGAGGAACATGTGAGCGTGTATGTTGGTACATATCGCCGCGCTTTGTAGGCGATTTAAGGAAAAAACGCGTATATAGCATCCTATCCTATCCTATCCCGTAACTCTGAGGTCGTAGGGGCACCACAGATGTTCGTTTAACCAGCATACTTCTCTTTCCCTGTCCTCAGCAACCCTGTTCGTTTCGCTCAGTTTCAAACCAGTCCATTCTCGAATGTTGTCTTCCCACCTCTTTTTTAGTCTCTTCTTCTACCTCCTTGCACTGTGCAGGATGGTCTTTGTAAGACCTGATGATCTGGTGACATGACCATACCATCGGAGTTTCAGTTTTTTTTCCGATATAGCTTCCAGTATTATTATTATTATTATTAGTAGTAGTAGTAGTAGTAGTAAAATGCACCAAGCAGTAGTATCGTACAACATACATTTGCTAAACGATGATAAAAAAAATGGATTGATATGGTTTTATTTAATAAATCTTGTATAGCGCTTTTCCAGACCAAGAGCTGCTCAAGGCGCTGGTCGATACATGATCTAATTCAAGCCAACCAAGGAGCCCACCTGCAGCCTTAGAGTGCATAGTCTGACGCCCAGACAACTGGGCACAATCCTAGGCGACCGTGGATGGCGAGAAGGGACCTAGTGTGTGCTGGGTGCATTTCGTGTAGCAGGAACTCGATCACCCTTCTAGGACATGATCATTAGGTATTTAAGTCCATGCGTTGGAATGCGTGCGTGCTCAGACTAGACATCTATTTATACTCTAAAGTATTTTTTTAATTTATTTTATTTTATTTACCTTATTGTCCCTTTTCCATAGGGAAATTCTGGGCCGCCTCCCCTGGGGAAAGCGTAGTCGCAGCCTGTGGCGCGCCCAAACCCAACCTACCTAACATTAGTTGTTGATTTTGAAATTTTGCTGGAGGAGCAAACCGGAGTACCCAGAGAAAAACCCCGAGATGTTGCCAGAGTCGAAAGTAAATAATATTCGGATAAACATAACACCCAGATGCTGGATCGAACCCACACCTGTCAGGCGCCATTGGTTTCTGGCTTGTGGACAAGGCAAGTTAGTCTCGCCTTAGCCCACTAGTCACAACGCTCGCTAGTAGGGGCGCATTGTTTCTGGATAATTTTAAAAATAAATTATTTATTTTCATTTATTTAATATTAGTAGTAGTAGTGTACTTATGGCCATCTATGGAGTTTGAAGCACTGTACAGGCTGAATGTTATCGCTTGACATTTGATTACACTGAGCACACCACTGAGTACACTTGCAAGCACACAACAAACCAAGTTCTAACACAACACCTTTTTCACAAAACCGCTGGAATGCAGCAAGAATACAATGAAGAGTAAATGGAGAAAAAACATTCAGATAATGGTTCAAAAAGTATGCATAAAACAAACACAACCATGTTTTTTTAGCCTTTTGGCATTTAATGTGTAGCAAAAAGAAACACAAATAGCTACAAGTGTTGAACTATAAAGAAAAACAGTTAAACGGACAATTGAATATTCATCATTACAACAAAAGATAAGTAGTAGTAATTAATGTATTGCCAAGTAAAAGCTGTACAAGCAAAGGACCCAGATAGATGAGGCAACTAGACAAACAACAAATACATAAACAAGTAGTCTAAATATATTAAGCAATGGCTTCCACACTGCATGCAAATATTGGCATTTACACCCATGAAAAGCATATTTCTAAGCTTGCTAAAAGAACTGTTAGCTTACATAGGATGAAATGCACGCTCACCCCCCCCCCCCCCCCCCCCCCATCCACCCTAAATAAACACACACCATGCATACTCCAATTAATTTCGTGTCCGCGTTACACAATAGCAAAACTTTATATACTAGGCATGTTTGTCTATGGAACAGACGGTGGTGTTACAGGGCGCATTAGGTGAACAAGTAGTGACTAAAGTTAGGAATTCTAAGAAAGAGTTTGTAACAATTTGAAAAGTGGCTAAGGGAATGTACAATGTCGCTAATGGTTTATAATACTGGGTGGAAGAATGATACCAGAAAGGAAAGGATCGAGTACCGGTATAGCATCCCATAACCACACCCGCTTCCAATGGTTCAAGGTCAGGCGAAGGAAATAGGTCACGGCACTGTCACATTGACCTAGTTCCACAATACTAAAATCACAATCTGACACATTAAAAGCAGACATCATATTATTAGAGCGCTTGGAACATCTACAGGCATGTGGTTTAAGTGTACAACCTAAAGTATATTGGTTAACTGCATGTAACTACATAACCAAAACTATTGTATCAATCTCTTTCAATATGAATAAGTGGATATATATATAACCTTACAATGATCCTACAGGCAGAAGAGACTAGAGTTGGACTCATTATTTAGCTTACATGCTATGGTCCATTAGCTTAAAAATGACTACATTCATTATCTCTGCAATGCCACACACACACCCAACCACACAGACACATAGTATGAATATACATTAGAGAGAATTTAGTTGTTCCTCTGCCCAAAGTCAGTTCATCATCAATTAAAACATTCATTGTATAACTAAAGAACACTAACACAAACATAATCAAATAAATTGACAGATATAAAGCTGTTCTAGATTTCTTTTTCTTTTTTAAATTTTTTTTTGTATTTATGTAAACAAAATAGATCTTATAAGCAGTGCTGAAGAGTGCAGACTCCTACATCCCATCTCCTTTTCTGTTTGTATGTGTTTCACTCCTAATTCCCAGCACTCTCTATTCCATATTTGGATGAAACAACAAATAATCAAAGTAGGCTCCTAGCCCATGGGGGGTGGGAAAATAGGGAGATAGAGATGCACAATATATATATTGACAGCAAGAACGGCACTATATAATTGCTGAATTAAAAAGACAGTAGCATCTAACATGCAAACAATAACATATATACTGAATCAAATACACACACTCGCACACACACGCACGCACACAGAGCAAATATACTGGATTTATATATGAGAGTAAACAATGTTAAAACATGTGTGACACATGCATTCCTCGAAAATATATGCACTCAAAAAGAGAAGCGCATACAGATGCAAGATAGAACACATACAACAGTCACCAGAACAATGAAAGAACAACGTAAAGAAAACAAAAGCACCACCAAACAGTATTGACACAACTTGAAAAAGAAGAAAAAGGTTCTTTTCCTTTATCTTAACCCCAAAAAGAAATGTTTATGACGTCAAATTTTTATGACGTCACAAACTTATTGTTCCTCTTCTTGTAAAGTTTATGAAAAAAATCAAATTTTCACGACGTGACAACACGTGTTAATAAATATGAATTTACTTACGTTGTCGGGGCTAGTAAATGATAAGGCCAGTGCACTGAATTTCCGAAGAATTTTTGAACAAAATTCGACCTATTTCGTCGCCTATAGGAGACGAAATAGGTGAACTTTCTAGAATAGGGTAAGGGCTAGTTGCAGCGCTGCAACTAACCCTTGCCCTAACCCTTTAGTTAAATATACTGAGTTTTCATATAGAAATACTGTATTTTACTATAAAAAAAAAAAAAGTTGGGGGTAAGATAAAGGAAATGTACCAAGAAAAAAAACACCAATGCAGTCTATTAAGTGTTCTATAAACTTAGATCTAGCTGTTAGGTTGCCGACAAAACATCTGTATCTGCATTCTGATGGAGAAATTCGCCATATGTTTTGGAATGTCCTCAACCATGCTTACTGCACTGTCCTGTATCTATCAAAACAATTAGAAAACACAGACAATTGCATTTCCGAACTGCCTGACCTGGCCTGGTCGGCTGGAACACTAGCTGCTTTGATTAGTTTGAATAAATGTCAGTCGTCAACTGGTTTCAGGGAGTCTCTCAAGACAATTTTCTTTAAAACGTTATGCTGAACGCGGTCCTACCTGCATAATTATAGTAGCGTACATACATTCGAACTTTTTAAACATATGATGGCCACTCTATCGTTCCTTCTCAAGCGGAATGGATACCTGCACTATACAAAACTACGCCTTCATCATCGTCATAGTCATCACCATCATCACCATTATCATAATGTGTGAGAACTATTTATTTATTCACACAAACAAGACACGAACAAAACACCTTCTCAGATACACTTTTTGTGAGAAAAGATATGCATCCAAATCAAAACAAGTGTGTTTGGCTGCTGTCAGTCAGTCTGTGGTAGAAGTGCAGCACCTGCTGTGGCTCAACAGTCGTCTGTAGAGCAGATCCTGCTGCAGGTTATCCCATGTTAAGCTCTTCGAGGCAGCGCTATTTGTTTTCTCTATCGTCTCTCTCTCTCTCCCTCTCTCTCTCTCTCCTCTCTCTCTCTCTCTCTCTCTCTCTCTCTCTCTCTCTCTCTCTCTCTCTCTCTCTCGCTCTGTTGAACGCCGACCCTCAAAAAATATTATTGATTACTAGAGGTAAATCTGCAAGGGTGTGCTTTTTAAAGTAAATAAACTCTTTATTTTAGTTGCTTTAATAATAATAATAATAATAATAATAATAATAATAATAATAATAATTAATTATTATTATTATTATTATTATTATTATTATTATTATTATACGGGGCTATCTGAAAAAAAATCGCTATTATAGAAGGCAAAGAAATCAATGTTTGACTCACATGCATAGCAATGTGAGTCTATGTACTCACCACCACCCCCAACACCCCACCGCGCCCCTTCTCCTCCCCTCTCCCCAAACACAATGTTTCCAGGTGTTTGCAAATATGTGCGAGATGAGTCCTAAATAGTCCACAAATTACTTCTTTTTTGGGGGGTGGGGGGGGGTGGGGTGGGGGGTGGGGCAAAGTCCGTCCGTCTTTCTGTCTTCGTCCGCCGTCTAAACGTGCAAAATGTGCAAGTGGATTACTATCTCAGAATCTATTTTAACTATCACAACCAAACTTGACAAGATGGTATATATCCATGAGACGTCATAAATGATAAGTGAATGAATTACGTCACTTCAAGATCAAGGTCATAGGGTCGCCAAAATAATGTTAGTCAAAAAAATTTAAACTTTTTTCCCCCAAGTTATTAATATTGAACTTATGATTTTTTGGTGCATGAAGGAAATATCAATGAGGCACACATCTTATGCACATTTGTTCAACCTCTCTCCCAAGTGAAAATCACTGGAGCTGTTCAAAGGCTAGTATAGGTACTTTGAAGTGATCTTGACCCTAAACTATCAAAGATATAAATTTCAAACTTGTTGTATTTAGGAATGATAGATTGATCTTTCATACATGTTCCGTTTTTGCGTTGATATTGAAAGTCAAGGCCATTTTAGGCCTTGCAAAAACATACACAAATGTCATCGTACAGTGGAATAGCTCTATTTAACCCATAGTATGCAACAACATTGGGTTATTTGATCATACATGAGCATGAGAGGTCGCATAAAGGTGAAGGTCATCCCAAGG